>OX940985.1:26733595-26812008 GCA_954871275.1 Leptopterna dolabrata | reverse complement strand
TTAAAAAACTTGAAAAAATTCTAGACAACGGAGTCCTGGAAATTTCAACCTCTTGTTTTTCACCCCTAAGCAACTAGACCGAAAGTGGGACCCACAAATTTCATTAACCGTTCGTGGTAGGTAACAAAGGAAAGTGCGAAGTACAGCGGACGGACAGAAATTTTTTTAAATACATTTTCGGATTCTACGTACCTTGAAACGAAAACCATCAAATTTAGAGGGGGGTTTGGGGGGGGGGGGGTTGATTTTTTCCCCTTCTTTCTCTTCATGCTCAATTCTAAAAGTTCATTATTGAAACTAATATACCAAAAGGTCTCCCAACGTTTGGCACATAGGCCTATACATTTCAGCTCATCACGGTCATTATTTTTGTGTAATCAGGCACGTGAAAATTTACATAAATATATTATATTGTTGACATAATTATACAAAGAGGATTGGAGAAAAACTTCTTATACTTCTTACAGACACAATAATAATGTTACCTAAGATAGAACCAGTAGACATTTTAACAAAAATGTGGGGTCAATTTAATAAAATGGATCGAACATGGTTCTTAAAAGCTGAAAGTTTGTTATGAAGATCTGGATTATTTGCAGATATAAAATTATAATTTTCCTTCATACGATAAAAGGGATTATGCACTGGGTATTTATGTGGGGCAAGAGGAATGGGAAAATGAATCGGAGCTTGTTGTCGGGTACATAAGTGTGCGGTAATCAAAATGGGAGAATGAAAAAGATAATAAATTGTGGTATTATGAATTTTGCGTAAAAACGGCATAACTCTACACTCGGTCATCGATGATAATATATAGTTATGTATGATTTACAGTAGTGCTGCCTAGTTGTATTAATTTGTATTATTTATTGCGTTCTATGAGCGTTCAAGTTCCCCCGGAATCCCACAGTAGCGCTAACTGCACTTTTTCTTAATTACCCCTGATTCCCAGTTACCCCACCTGACCGTTATTTAATGAATATTCAATTGATGTATTAAATACCAACCCTTGTGCGGATTACTGTTGTTCTGACGTTTAGCCTTCTTGAAACTCGCAATACACTCTTTGTTCGAAAACATTGTCCAACAGTCCTCACATCGAGTCTGTAGTGATGAGTAGCGATAAGAAGAGAGAGTACGGTGAAGGGTTTTATTAACCTGTCAAGGAGATGCTTGATTGCGATAAGACTCGAGGAGAGCGGATCCTTGTGAATGGGGTAAGACGCCTTAAGATTGAAAAGCGGAAATCAAAAGACGGCGGTCGGGGTAGGTTTTCCCAAATGGAATTAATAAGGTCGAAAAGGAGCCTTTAGAAGGTTGGGAGGCTGGAAAAGGAAATCTCGACGTTTACTGAAGCCTGCGATGGGTGAAGGTGAAAGGTGGAGTGAAGGGTAAGAGCAAGAGCACGTATCGACATGCTTACCTCCCACTACAAAGTGACTCGACCATGAAAGGGCCAGGTTTAGTGATAAGGGAAGGTCCCCGCCTGAGAAGCTCTTATACCCTGACCAAGTACACTAGTACTAGTATTATGGTAGTGAACGTTAATAACTAACCCTAACGCCAGAAGCTGAACTAAATTTGCTGTAAATTATATTCTGTCGAAATATTAAAGGTAATTTCAAGCGAGGCTTATGCTTAATTGCAAATATTGTGAAATTGTACCCAGTCCTCTTTTCCGTTTTTGGAATTCCGAATTGTATCTTGAACTGAAGGTTAAAATTTACCACTTTTCATTTCCCACGATCCTTATTAATAGGTCCCACCGTACAAGGGTACATCTCACAGCGTACTGGTATGAAGTTGGAATATTGAAATAAGAACTGTCTAGTGACTATTATAACTCGGACGTTATTGACGTCGATAACTTGTAAGGAGACGGTAATCATAATTCATGGTTTTGCTTCTTTGTTGAGCTCCAATGATACTCAGTATTTTAAATTAATGGGAAACGGACGGACGGTGGATGGAACCGTGCTCCACGAATGGATACTTTGGGCCTAGGTAGAAGGCTGCAAGCTCGAGTGCCATGTCTGGCAGCTCGGATGTATCCACAGGCATTCTTTTGGGTCAGCCCCTTTTCCTGAATTTGGCCAACAGTACACTTCTACGCAGTGGACAAGAATAGAGAAATTTAAGTGATGACACAAATCAATGTTCAAATCAAAGCTCACTCGTTCGACATCTGAAAAAGGAGAAAGGCGGTCTTGGAAAACTGGATCACAGACAACAGCCTTCACTTGAATGGAAAGAACGCCATTGTGTATTGTTCAGTCCCCAATGCAGTGTCCTTAGTTCATCTGCGATCGGCTTGGGAACAGTCCGTGTCTCATTCTCAACTTTTTCTACTTTCTGATCAGTACTAGTGAATTTCTGTCAAGAAAGCTCAGGTCGTTCCTTGCCAATCAAGAGGTCTGCTGCAGTGTTGCTAAAAAAACACTATACCAACCGTTCATTATGAAATTTGTTGTTTTGCCCTGAATACAAGGTAGTTGTCAATAAAGAATTATCCTTAAATTATTCACTAGAGGACTTTGAGTACAGAATCACAAGGCCGTAATGATGTGGACATTATATTATAGTGCTTGAGATTCAGGAAAATGTACCGATTTATAAGGAAACACTCTGAACTATCAACCCATAATAAACTGCTAGGTACTATGCCAGCAAGTAATAAAACCAGTCTGGGCTCTCGGGCGCCAGTTATGAGGTTGCACAGGGAAAAGTAATATGAAACCCATTCAAACGCTCCGTAATAACGCCACTCCGTGCATCGTACATACACGAAAGACTGATCTTCATCGTGATCTAAGTATACAGACTGTTGGCGAAACTCAAAAACATGCGATGGAGCAAGAACGTCGGCTCCACAATCACCGAAAAGTTGGAAGTATTGAACCAACTGGACAGTAGAGGCGACGTACGGAAACTGAAGAGAAACAAACCGATGGACCTCGTCACGACTCGCTAAAGTGTGGTGCCATGTACAGTGGATATATAATTATTTAGGCACCTATAGTGATCTAAAAACCACAAAACGCTCAGAAGTACTAAAGAAACGCTGCAAATTGTAACACAACCGTTTATTATTTACCTGTACTAGCTGTGTTGCCCGTCGCTGACGGGTAGAACTCGGGGTGGGTCCATCTGACTTTGTTACCTCTCGCAGAAGTAAACCTCCTTATGTCCTTCCCTGGTCATAGAAACATTCAAATACGCGAGATGGGTTCGATCCATTGAGCCGTTTTCGAGAATTTAATTTTTTATGTTTCGGCTTCCCTATAAACCCCCACCTCTATCCATTGGATCCGGAATTAAACCCCCCTATGTCCTTCCCCGGTCATAGAAACATTTAAATACGCGAGATGGGTTCGATCCATTGAGCCGTTTTCGAGAATTTAATTTTTTATGTTTCGGCTTCCCTATAAACCCCCACCCCTATCCATCGGATCCGGAAGTAAACCCCCCTATGTCCTTCCCCGGTCATAGAAACATTTAAATACGCGAGATGGGTTCGATCCATTGAGCCGTTTTCGAGAATTTAATTTTTTTATGTTTCGGCTTCCCTATAAACCCCCACCTCTATCCATCGGATCCGGAAGTAAACCCCCCTATGTCCTTCCCCGGTCATAGAAACATTTAAATACGCGAGATGGGTTCGATCCATTGAGCCGTTTTCGAGAATTTAATTTTTTATGTTTCGGCTTCCCTATAAACCCCCACCCCTATCCATTGGATCCGGAATTAAACCCCCCTATGTCCTTCCCCGGTCATAGAAACATTTAAATACGCGAGATGGGTTCGATCCATTGAGCCGTTTTCGAGAATTTAATTTTTTTATGTTTCGGCTTCCCTATAAACCCCCACCTCTATCCATCGGATCCGGAAGTAAACCCCCCTATGTCCTTCCCCGGTCATAGAAACATTTAAATACGCGAGATGGGTTCGATCCATTGAGCCGTTTTCGAGAATTTAATTTTTTTATGTTTCGGCTTCCCTATAAACCCCCACCTCTATCCATCGGATCCGGAAGTAAACCCCCCTATGTCCTTCCCCGGTCATAGAAACATTTAAATACGCGAGATGGGTTCGATCCATTGAGCCGTTTTCGAGAATTTAATTTTTTTATGTTACGGCTTCCCTATAAACCCCCACTCCTATCCATCGGATCCGGACGTAAACCCCCCTATGTCCTTACCCGGTCACTGAAACATCTAAATACGCGAGATGGGTTCGATCCATTGAGCCGTTTTGGCGTGATTGAAAGACAAACAGACAAACAGACAGACACCACGAAAATCACCTGTAAATTTAGTTATATAGATAGATGCCCCTTCTGCGTAGATAACTCATTTCTCTGGTCAATACCTACCCCCGTGCTCCCCCCAGGAAAGCCTTTAAATCGAGTACTGGAGCCAGCCGGGGAATGACAGTTAAATAAATATTCGGTGGATTCAACAACTATCACTGATTATTTTTGTTGTTATTCACGAAGCATAACATCTGTTCAAGTTACAAAAATGTAGTTACCTATCAGCAAAATCAAAAATAACCATTATTCTTCAAATAAAATAATATCACAAAAAAAAAACCCCCCCCCAAAATTTGATGGTTTACGTTTCAAGGTATGTAGAATCCAAAACTGCAATAAAAATATTTCTGTCTGTCCGCCGTCCGCCGTACGCCGTACGGGCCACTTTGCTTAGTTACCATGAAACAAAATTGATGAAATTCGGGTTATGGGTCCCGTTCGGGGTCTAGTTGGTCCTCGAAGCTCGACGTTACTGTCAGTCATCTCTAAGGGGTTCAAAATAGGGGTTGAAATTTCCAGAACGCCTATACCTTTGTTTTACGTGAATTTTTTCACGGTTTTAAATAATTCTTGAACTTGCGAGTTTTTTAAGACCATCCGGAGCATCGTACGTCCAGCCGTTCGTTCACAGTAAGGCCCCGAAGTTTGCACCGACAGGCATTTTCGACTCCAGTGTGAATGAAATTGTATACTCTTGTCACCAGGGACGCGCTGGATTCAGTCAATCAATCAATTTATTCAATCAATTGATCGATCAATCAATCAAAATTTTCAATTGAAATTGGAATAGTTTGTAAATTATTGGATTACTTTATTGTTTGCAATTGGGGAATCATAGGCTTGTTTGTGTGTCTGTTGTTTTCAATTGCAATTGGCCACTGCTCACTTGAATTGGAATTCATTAATTTGAATTGGAATTCATTTCGAATTGTCTAATTGGCATGGTGCGCATTGGCATGGTCCGAAATGGTTCTGCAATTCTATTGGCCCAACGCTGTCTGCGATTCTCATCATAACATGTATAGACTAGTACATATTGTATTATACAGACGGGTTATCTATACAGAGATCTGTGATCTGTAACAGAAGGGTATTCTATACAAAATAATAAACCGTTGTGCAGGGATTTGCAGCGTTTTTTCATTCAGCCACGCGTGATTATAATCAGTTGTTCCCTAGCAATAATATCTGGGCTGGGGATGTATACAGTTTCATTTACGATCATATTGACGATTTTTCGGTGCAAACGAACGGCTGGACGTACAATGCTCCGGGTGGTCTCAAAAATTCTCAAGTTCGAGATCAATTTAAAAACCTACAAAAAAACCCATACCCTTCTACAGAAAGTTCCGAGCTACGACGTTCTGAAAATTTCAACCCCTATCTTTCACCCCTTCGAGGACTGACAGTAACGCGCAGCTTCTTGGGCCAACTAGACCCCAAACGGGACCTAAAAACCACATTTCATTAATTTTGGTTCATGGTAACTAAGAAAAGTTCTCTATGTACGGCGGACGGACGAATTTATTTAAATTTTTTTATTCCGGTTTCAGATTCTGCGTATCTTGAAATGAAAACCATCAAATTTTGAGGGGGTTGCAATTTTTTTTTTCATGCTCGATTCCAAATTCATTAGGTATTGAAAATAATAAACCAAAAGTGGCTAGATGTAATCATACAGTTGTAACATAAATAAATAAATAAATGAGTTTAAAAAATATTTATAGGAGACACAACCTTCGATTATTTTTCGGTATGTGTTCGATTGAGTACAACTTCGTTTCTGGAATTGCCAATTATCAAAGCACCCGTAAGTAGATCTTCAGTACCGGACGTCCTAATTACGTTAGGATGAGTGAGGGGAAATTATAATAGATGACTGTTCGAATGATAGTGTAAGGAAGGAGGAAGGGACGTGGGAGTAGCGCTCAATAAAGTCTGAAAGCCTCGAAGCGATGAGGACTAAGGTCAAGTGCTCTACTTTATAAAAGCCAAAAGGAAAAGGATTCTTCCCCCCCCCCCCCCCAAGATTTCAAACCTTTTTTCTCTCCTTTCATTTCGTTTTTCTAATCGAATAAGTGCCCGGTAAAGAGTAAAAGAAAGGACAGCTAGAGGAAGGCGAGAGGGCGAGAGGAAGGAAGTTGAAGGTTTCTTTCTGAGGGAGACCGGAAGGAATCACTACAAAAACCGTCAAAATGAAACTCATCGTAATTATGGGATACCTATCGTAGTACCTGTTGTATATTAGTTGATGATTGTGTTACTCAAGCAAGAGCCTAATTATATTATAATAAATTGACACAAGTAAGAATCCTAGCTTTATTTGCAACTCCATAAGGATGGACATCATTTCGAAACTGGATGTCAGAAAATCGTCAAAGTATGAAAATGAACGTTTGGAATTTAGAGCACAGATAACTAGACAGTTGAAAGTTGCGGTAGTTCTGTTGTACGTACAATCACGTTGCAAGGTAATCTCAGCAATGTCATTTTTATAATGATTCAAAATTGGAATCACCATTTTGCCAAGTTTTCTTGACGGGAAGAAATTAGTCTGAAACATGACAACTCGATAATATTTTAATTAAATTGTCAGTTATTTTGCTGCTGTTTTCTGTGGTCAATACCTACTCTAGTGGTTCCTCCAGGGAAGCCGTAAATCGAGTACTGGAGCCGGCCGAGAAATTACAGATCGTAGATAGGTACCTATACGGTGGATTCAAGTTTTCTTCATATAATTCTTTGTTGTTATGCATCATACCATAACGTGCAGTTTAAAAAATGAATGAAAATTCCTCCGTGTAGTTTGAAGAAAACTTTATGCAAATGTCTTCAAAATTGGCCCAAAGGTTTCTGAGAAATTAAGTAGGTACCTCAGATTCGCGTTCCTGAGAAATTGAGTACTTTAATTCCTGAGAATTAAGTACCAATGAATCGAGCGTTTTGAAATTCATTGGGGACGATATAGAAACACTACAACTACCCGCTAAATTTGAGCAAAATCGGGCAACTATTGTGAGACGGTGCGCAGTGGCCGTACCGTTCTGTAATCCTTGAGAACCATCTGGAGCCAACCCCGCATGATCCCGGAAAATTTCAACAAATTCGGAGTCGAATTGAGCAACTTACATGCGTGTGGCAAGGTTTTGCGGACACAGACGGACTGACAGGCACCGAACCAAATTTGTTCAATTGCAAAAGTAGGCACCTAACTATTTATTTATTTATTTATTTATTTGCACGGGCAAGCCCAATTTACATTATACATAACATGGTCATTCATAAACATGGAGGATTTCAAAAAAGAATACAATTATTGAAAAGAAAGAGGTGAACAGCAAAATCCAGTATAACCATCTTTCTTCACATGAAATGATATCAGGAACAGCCAACTCGGTATCGTAAAGCCATGCGTGATTGTAATCGGCTGTTCCCTAACAATTATATCGGGAAGGATGTGTACTGTTTCATTCACACTCTCGATTTCGAAGCTTATCTCTCAAACTTCACGGTTGAACGAATGGCTGAATATGCAATGAATGCTGCGGGGAAGGGCGGGGGGACAGAAATTCTTTATTCCATTTTCGGATTTCGCGTACCTTGGAACGCAGAACATCAAATTTTGTTAAATTCGTTACCTATTGGGGAAAAAAATCCAAAAAGGGTTACTTATCTAATATTTGAAAATACCAACACGACGAGGTGATGTAGTAATATCGTTATAACGTTGGTGCTCAGTCATACGATATAGTAGTCAAACGTAAAAACATTATGTTAGTTCTGGTTCTGTGTGGAAAAAAAAGAGTCGCTCCGGTTGGCCGGTAAACGCTTTGAGCATGGGATAGCAGGGGGTGAAGTAGGTAGGTCTGCAAAACAAAGATGAACGCACATGATTTATATAAAGATGGGCTATTCAAGTCCTGGATGAGAGGAGGAGGGTGGGGAAATAGGTTACTGGGAAGTGGCAGTGGAGGGCAGGGGGCGAGCAAGGGCACTGCGCAAGCGCTGTGAGTTCCCTACACCCTTCAGGGATTCTCTGGACCCCCGGAGCCCGAGAAAGGGAGGTGCCTCGCACGGACCGGATTATCCGTTTCAGGGATACGAATCGAACAACTATTTTCGAATTTTATCGAATCAAACGATCCTTTGATGTATAATTTAAGAAACAAATGGGAGTTGAAGCTGAAATCAATGGTATAACTCCCTGACTGACGATACTAGGGCAAATCAATCAAGTTTCCAGATTCTGCGGTTTCATTGCGCAACTTAAGAACATCAGAGGCCTACAATCTGTTCCTGGCAGCTGGACGGAAATGTGCCAACTGCGACAGTACATCCTTCCGGGCTTAGGTACACCAACTGCGACGATAAGTACCACTCTACGGTATAATAAAACCATCAGGTAGGTATCTGGTTCCCAATACCCACAAGAATTGGATCCCTGCAGCCCATGAATGACGTGGAGCTTGATTAGGAGTTTCACTACCCCGTCAGCGGGGCAGTTGTCCACTACCTTCTACGCTAGGGCAATAATATTTGCAGAGGTACAAGCGAAGCTTACATTCAGTTTGAGATTTACGTGGGACCGTTCCGTACCGTGGGAACCAGTTATGAACAAGTCGAGCTTACAGAACACTCATCCAACCAGCGCTATCGATACCAAGGACGACTAAAAAAAAAAAACCGTTTTGGGAGGTTTTAGCGTTTTTTCCAATGAAAACTGTTTGATATTGCACTTGGTTATTAGCAATAAATTATAATTCATTGCTGACCAGCCTTAATTAGTCAACTAAATTGAGACTTTTTGTTCGTTAATTTTGCTCGTTTCTTTCAACAACGATGACGGTTTTTTTCTTTTTCTTTTCCTTTCATGGGTGAGAGAATGTTTATAATTGTGCCAACTCCCCCTAGGGGCTTTGCCAAGCGTCAAGTGCCCAAGGAAGCTAATGAAAGGAAAACACGGGCTGAAGAGTGAGAGGGTTTCAGAGGGGGGTTACGAAAAAGGTCAAGTGTTATTGGGATGAACTACTTGACGGGAAAAAGGAAAACACGACGAAGCCTTTCTCTCAGTTTGAGTTGGGAGTCAAAATAATTACCAGAACCGATATTACCGCTCTTGTGTGATCACTGATCGATCCAGCTATCGTGTAATGCTGGGGGTTTTAATGGATGAGTCAAGTAGGTGTAGAGGTAGCCTAGGATACCATAAAAATAGCGCAATATAAACTATTAATATTTATTGTGGTGAGCGGTAGTTGAGGGATCACCAGTGTCGTGGCCTAAGGGTAGGTTAGGTTTGGGTAGGAGGAGAGAGGAGGATGTGTCCCATAGGAGTATTTTCGGATGGCCAACGCCCCGCAGTTATCGCGACAGCAGATGCCAAGGAAGAAGGGTTCTAGCACCCCACCGTTATCACCACAGCAAGTGGTAGAGTAAGGAGCGTCCCACGGTTACCACCACAGCAGACGCTAAAGGATGAGGGTCCCATGGTTACCATCACACCAGATGCGAAGGCAGGTGAAAGAGTCTGAGAGAGAGAGAGAGAGAGAGCGAGTGAGAGAGAGTGTGAGAGGGCGTAAGGTGAGTGAGGGAGAAGTCGTAGGTAGGAGTGGGGTCGGTCGAATGAATAGCTGGGCGAGCTGGGCGGTTTATAAAGGTGCCTCCACCTCGTCGCTCGTCTGTCAACGGCCGTTACGACCGTCGAGAGTCGTTGGGAGTTCTATGAAGGGGACCCTTCTGGTATTTTTCCCGAGGCGTCACACAGTCTGTCTTTCTACTCGGTTTACTGGTTGAATCTATAAGTTTACATGAGACTGGTATCGCAGCTGAAGAATACCACGACATTTATTATTCTAAAAATCTCTACAATTAAATCCTTAGAATAAAACCCCGATATAAAAGGTAAACCAGATGAAGAAAAACTCGAAATAATAAGACATAAAAAAATATTGCATATATTTTGTAGTATTCATCTGTATATTGATTTTGCTATTGTTTATTATAAGGGCTGAAATATTTATTGGGGCAAAAACAAAGTGTGTGCATAGTCCCAGCTTTGAGTTTAAATATAAATCCGAGGGTCAGACGTCTACTTTCTACGTCGAGTGCGAGTTCCCTGGTGTTCGACTATTCAACACCGGAACCCAGGGGCCGAATTGTGGGGGGGGGGCTACTTGTTCTGTCATGTAAACAGTGTTCATGGTAGTTCCGGAGTTTTTCGGTTTTCTTGCGGCGGGCGGAACGCCTAGATTTATCAGAGATGGCTCAAGGAACGTATCTACTTGAGTTACCTAAGGTATGAGTATTTAGGTGTATGATTGTGAAGTTTAGTTCGGTTCAGATGGTCGGTTTACTTCGGTACTTACCGTGTCATTAATTTTTACAAAAATGTCATCACGGCAAGAGCCAGGAGGGGGTGGCTAGTCAAGGACAAAATAATCGTACGCCAATGGTACAGTTTACATTTATGTTTTTAATTTGCATTTACATTGTGCATACCTACTTTATTCATAAATGGCTAAGTTAAGATTGGCGTTTAAACCGAAAAACCCTGCAATTTTTTTTCAAATTGATTACCTGTCTCTTTTATTATGATAGATATCGAGTTCACTGATCATTATGCAATGTGCAATACCTTTGATAAGGCCATATTACAAAAGAACGAGTTGAGATGTTGGAGGTAGGATTTTTTACTTTCCATATTTAAACGGCGTTACCAGAAGTATACAAGAAGTCACGGTAGGTAGGCAAAAACTAGTTGCGGGCAGCATTCATTCGTTAATTTACTGCACCTGCATTACAAGTTTTATTCTTCGCCGTGAGTGTTGCACAACCAGAAGAGGTCGACCGTCAACAGTCCGGCAAATCTCGTTGGGAAGCCTTTTTGATTTTGAGCCTTATCAGATTCTGCCCGAGCCGCGGATTAGCGTTACGAAAGCGGGCTGACCTGAATCAGAATGAACGTACTGACAATGTGATATCACATAATAACACCAAGGATTACGAGGACATAACAGTTTATAGAGAAAAGCCGGATCTTGTTTTGGAAATCGTCACGCATAGGCCTGCTTTTCACTTGCACAAAAAATAATGCTTGTAGTTAGGGGCGAGTAAATCGTGTTTTGGTGAAATTGCTTTGACTAGCTCTTGGGGAAAAGTTGAAACCATTCTTTTTGAATCTTGCTCAGAAACCAAGAGTCGTAAGTCGAATCGTTGAATATATGAAAGGGTTCATGACATACTCAGCTGATCTACCGATAAATAATTTAATCTAACATTGTTTTCCTATGAAATTCGTCATTCATATTTGTTGTAAGCGTAGGTTTACGAAACGGTGGTCGGAATGTAGGGTTGGTTTGGATGAGAGAAGGATGTGCTCTGTAGGAGTCTTTGCTAACGCCCCGCGGTTATCAACACAGCAGGCGTTAGTTGGAAAGGAGGCTAGCACCCCGCGGTTATCACCACAGCAGGTGCTAGAGGCAAGGGTGCCCCGCAGTTATCACCAACGCAGGCGCTGGGGAGAAGGAGGCTAGCACCCTATGGTTACCACCACAGCGAGTGCTAGAGGTAATGGCGCCCCACTGTTATCACCACAGCAGGTGCTATAGGAGAGAAAGAGGCGTCCCACGGTTATCACCACAGCAGGTGCAGGAGAAGGGTAGGAGTGAGAGAGAGGGCGGGAGAGATAGGAAGAGGGCGTAAGGAGGTCGAGAGAGAAGTCACAAGTCGGAGAGTGGTCAGTCGAATGAGTAGCTGGGCTGGACGGGCTGCTTATAAAGGCCCCTTTCACCCCGTCTCCCGTCAACCAACGGCCGTTATGTCCGTTGAGGGGCGATGGCGGTCGATGGAGGGGTCGCTTCTCCTATTTTCCCCATGGCGTCGCTCAACTCGTCGTTCCCTTCGTTTATTTGGTTAAATCTTTACCATATTACATAGGAGTGGTAAATGTAGAATTTTGGGGGTACCACGACAATATTCTTTCGGATTTCACTCAAACTTGTGGCCCAACCGAAATTCCCTACCCAATTCGTGACACGTTGAAGTCGTCCTCGTCCAAGAGATGTTTCACTAGGCTGTTCTCTGTCCCTGCCTCCCAGCGCCGCCTTCCTTACTAGTTTTGACTTTTGTTGTTTGGGGGAGCGAAGTCATAGAACTGTGGAGCCAATTTTAGGTTGTGTCAGTATCTCTAGTGTATAAATAGGTATCTCAGTGTCTCACAATGAGCAATTTAGGTTCAATAGAAAAGTAATCAGCCCCAGGGCCAACTCATTTGATGGGGATGCAGATCCCTGTATAGACATCCTAGATCATCATTCTCACTGTGGCTACGTCTCAGCATTGTTGGTTGAATAGGATATAAATTAACTGCAGGGCTCTCCCATCTGAGGGGGTGGCTCCGTACCATTATAACCCAGCGATCTCACAGATCGCTTCTGTTCATCATCTTAGGTTTCTGATAGAATGAAATTAGGGATCAATCAGCAGATTGGGGTGGTCATTCTAAAGGAAATAACTCGGTGTGACTCATTTACTATTTTTATTCTAACCCATGTTCACCAGAAGTTAATTATATTTTATAATCAAGCGTCTCTAAAAGTTTAATAGGAAAGATTTCAGTTAAAATAGTGTATTCAAACACATATCCACAAAATAAGGTTGGGCTTCTTTCTCGAATTTCTCCCCTCCTCCTCTTTCATAATATGAAACTGATGAAGAGTGGCGGCTATTCCGGGACATCCTGTATAATGTAGCCGTATGTAGCGGGGCCTGGTGGTTGATAACTCTCTCGACCGTTTTGGGTTGTTTCGACTGGGGGGGTTGTTTTAAATACCGTCGGCCAGGTTGACATTTATTCGTTGCCCTCCTCGTCTCACAGCTCAAAAGGCTCCACCCTCTCCTCTGGAAACATCGATCCCTCACGAAAACCCTCTCACTCTCACCCTCACCCGATCTGCTTTTCCTCACTCCCGACGAAAAGCTCCCTCTGAAACATAATGGAGATTCTCCCATTCCGCTCGAGCTATCTCAACCACTCGTGTTTACTTCTACCTGCTCGAGCATAATATTTAGAGAACGCCGGAAGAGATACATACCTAATAAGTCTGAGTAATGATGCGTACCTAATAAGTCTGAGTGGTGCAGCATGGCTTAATGAACGAATTTCCGATTTGACCTACTAACAAAATCCCTTTTTCTTTATTATTTTCAATAATAAACCTTTGAAATAGAGCAAGAAAAAAGTCTGCAAAGTTGGGTGGGCAGTATAGCTTCCTCACTAACTGTAACATTGGACGTGTAGAATCAGATGGCAAAATTGTAATTGGTAAAATGTCGATTTTTGATTATCTCAGTTGTAGAGATACCATTGGTCCGACGGTAATTAAATTCATAGGGGGCCATCTAAGGGCCTACACGCACATTCCCTTGAAATTTCACTAAAATTGGTCTAGTAGTTCTGGAGTTTTGCTGTGACAACATCAGGCACCTAACCCCCACCTACCCTTTCTCAGCGCATTACGGCAATTTCTAAGGCAGTTGTGGGCTCTACTAGGACTTCACGTTTGCGCTTACGCAGAAGAAAATTACTGTACTTTATCAGTGACTTTAATACGGGACTATCTGTGGCCCAACCCCCACCTACCCTCCAAACCTCATCGCTTCACGACGATTCCTGGGGTAGTTCTGGGCTCTAGAAAGATTTCACGTTGACGCCAAGTTACAATACTCTTAGAGTACTTGCTGAATTTAAGATGGGATAGAGTATCGAGTAATTGTCTGGCCGGCTCCATTACTCGATTTAGGGTTTTCCTGGGGGGAGCATGAGAGTAGGTACTGACCACAGAAAACAGTGACCTATGCAGATGGGGCATCTATACAGGTAAATAATAAACCGTTGTCTTATAATCTGCAGCTATTTTTTCACAATATCTGTTCATGAAAAAGAAAATTTTGAAGTCAATATGTTGTGATGTATAAATGAAGTATTTTATTTATAACCTTCCTACCAAATTTCTTCGATAGTTACTGGATAATTTTACGAAATTTACGCAAACTTCCTTCAAAGGTTTTTGTTAATGATATCCCTGATCAGTCCTACAGCAACGAAAAAATTTCAAAAATTTGAAGTCCTTCAAACAACCCATAAACTTCTGTGTAATATTAAGTATCTTTTACTATAAGGACGGTTGTGCGTGCAGTTAAGTTTCCTCGCGACTGAATTTGCTTTTCGAACATTCTGTGGTGTGTGGGGTTTCTGAACCCACGCGACTGAATGGTTGGTATGTTAGGAACTAAATCACTCGCGAAGAAATCGTGGAAACCCATTTCAAAGAAAAACGGAGTTATTGAAAAAATGGTCTACTTCCACTAATACACGAAAAAAACGCAAAAAACAACAGTGTTTTTGCGTTTTTTCCCGTGTATTAGTGGAAATGGACTATTTTTTCAATAACTCCGTTTTTCGTTGGTATGTTGTTGTATTAAAACAAGCAGAAGGCTAAATTTTCGAACAACACAATATGGTTCGAGCGCAACTCCATACACATCTTCCTCTCGCTTAGCAAAGGTAGACAAAACATGAATCAGTACTAAGATTTTGCTGGAACTCGTAACGAAAATTGGATGAATACTCCTTTCAACTTTTATTTACAAACACTTACGATTAATTACCTCATCGTAAGTGGTCATTTTAAATGCAGTAACAGTAATGGGGGTTGCATGCCTTCGTCTATAATATTTTTTTTAGATCAAAAAACCAATTTAAGTATCTAAAGTCAAATAAAATAATGCTACATTTTCCTTAGACTAAAACTTTTGTTGGTAAGAGGAGTAACTGCGTACTTACCATTGGTGGGCACGAAAACAGCAATATTTAAAATAGTAGGTTTCCCCAAGTAGTCCACACAAGTTTTGTTGAAGGTAGTATTATACTGAGTGTGTTATCATTTTAGTGTGATGAAAGTAATTTTTTCTTGATTAGATCGAGTAATTTGTACGCTTTCGGTCCGTTGTGTGTCAAAATCTCTTTTTCAGATAGACCTAACAACATTCAAAGAGGGAGAACTGCATGTTGACGAAATCCCAGTTTCCAAGTCCTACAACAGCCTCATTACCTAGTGAAGTGCCAAGCAGACGAAGCGTAACTTATTCAAAAAAAGTCCCTTCTAATTCAAGTCCCTCTTGTTATCTACACCTGTTTCTTTTTTATTTCTCTATCCTGTCAAGAGAAAAGAGAAACTAAAGGATCCCGGATGACAGACTTTTGCCTCCAGGCTGGTCGAGTCTCTGCCTTTTTTTTATATTCAACTCTCTTCTCCTTTTCATGATTTTACAAGCACTTCAGACTGCAATTGTCGTTGTTCCTTTCTGTTCTCGTTCCTTCGTTCGCGTAGGTCCTCAACGTTTTTCTCGGACGTTTCACCAGTTCTTTTTCGCAGGTTCGTTTAAGGTTGTCTTCCACTAGGTTTTGCCCGCCAGAGCTTCCCTTCTGGTTTGTTTCACAATTAGTAAATGACTTTTCGTTTGGAGTGTAGGTAATTAAGCAGTATAATTAATTACGGGTATAATCGCGTGACGAACAGACCATATACATACAATCCCTTGTTCGTTATTCATTTTTCTCGTCAATTCGACGTTCCTGGTTATAAATAACGTCATAACTTCACCAGTATGACATGACAGCTCTTCAAAAATGAACTTTTTTGTTATTGATAATTGAGTTTACAGTCCATAATATTATGTGCAGATACAATTTGTTGAAAAGTAAAAGTATGTAGGTAGGTATGTTTCGTTTCACATTGGTTTATAAATGACGTGTCGAAATGTTCGACCCCTCTCCTACTCCTTTCAGTAAATCTAACACTCAGTAATTCGAACTGTTTCAAGTTTCCCCGAGATTTTAGTTATCCAGTGTCAACTTACAAGGTATACTTGCTTGGGTGAGATATATTTATGGATAATGAAATGGTCTGTTTCTGCCTCGCGTCACCACTCTACGTAATTTTTGATGGATATGACGTAGTTTTAAATTTTTTTTATTTTTGACGATTATTTGTCTCCCTGAGGAGTACACAGAACGTTCCAGATATACAGGTTCACACAGCGATTGAATAACAATGTTATCTCTTCATTATCATGGAGCTATTATCATTATGTATACCGTGGGATATTTGACATGTAAATTCCCCCGAATAGGGCAAATTCCCCGTTCGTTTGGTTACCTGGGGTCATCAGATAAGAGCCTCATGTGCTGGAATGTTATGAGAAGATGTATCCGGAGTAAATCATTTCGTTGGTTATATCGCGTATTTTAATTATTGTGCATATACCCGAAATTCTGCATATACGAACCTACCTTTCTTGTACCTACCTTTATACTTCCTTGATCTACTTCGTAATAGTTCTGTAGCTTCACTGCAGTACATCTCTAAATTTCTAAATTCCGTTTCGAACAGGTGTCACTAAAATTCCGTTTGAAAATAGTTTTTGGCAGGTTGTTGCAGTGTGTTGTGCGTTACCAAAAAATATTGTTCTCCATTTTTCGTTCAATAGATTTCCTACAGCTAAATTTCGGACAAGGAGTCAGATTTATCTATTGCTTATAGTCACCGTCTATAGTTCCAAGATTACAATTATTCTGTTTACCTCTATTGTTATTTTTCAAATCTTTGAAATCACTCCTCATCATACCGAAGTAAACATTTTTTTCCTCCCATCAACGACGTTCTAACAGGTATCCGGTCGTGATTTAGAAAGAGGAAATCGAAGTCACGGCTCGTCTCGGCACTCGAGGGCTCCCGGCAACAGGAAGAAAGGAATCAATGAGTGATACTCAGCGACTCTTAATAAGTTCCCCAACAGACCCAACAAGTTGTCATCTTCACCCTTGGCAAATTCTCTCTTCCTATCACCCTCCCCCCTTTTCTCCCGAACCAATGAAGCTCTAAACTACTTTTTTCTCTTCTTAAAAGGCATTTTCGTCGTTCCAAAGGGTTTTCAAGTCGGTGCGGAAGATGGATTCTCGAGTACTTTGAGGAAAACCTTCGGAGGCGATGATATTTTCCTCAAAGACGTTTACATTCCACTTGAGACCGGTTTCGGTTAAGGATTCGTTTACGGAACTACCAACATTATGTGATTACAAGTTTCTCTGGGGAAGCTGTTGATATTTCCAGTACTTAGCTAGTTATGTCTACACATGAACTAATCTGATCATTTATTTCCTATGGCATATGGTTCATCACCCTGCTGGTGAAATTCATGTGAGTTAACCAGAACTTGTCCACTGCAGAACATTGTTCATTGGTTTCTTTTATTCTAAGGCTTCCTCGACAGTGGAACCGTCTTACTGGATTGCTGTGTAATCAGTTGCGATTGCTGCGACAGCTTTTGTTGATTCTGCAATAGATTTGTGGGCTCAACGTATGTTGAACTTGAACGAACAGGTGGGCAACAACATTGACCGTTTCGGGTAGGAAAGGTGTTTATGCGGCGGACACCCGTTTTTTCCTCGTTCGTGTGCTCAACGACAATATTGATAGTCCGGGAGTAACCAATCAACGGTTAGCCCTGGAACGCTTCTCTCTTGACGGCTCTTAATGAATCTTGGGCTACCAGAGGGGAAGGGTCAGCCTCTGAGGTTGTTTGCTCTGGGCCGCCCTAACCAAACAACGAGGACCAGAAGAGGCTCTCTCTCCTGGACAAGGGAGTAAATACCATGCAGGGCAACGGATTGAAAATTCGCAGAGGTTAGCTCGAACCCCAGACCTCCGGATTCACCCAGAAAAGGACGTGTAGGCGTTTTATCCGACCCGGGTTTTCTTATAATTACACCAGAAACTCCCAGGGTGTCCCATTCAAAAGAAAAAGTTACGTAGGATACTAAGTTTTTTTGTGGACTTACCAGGGCGCCAAGCAACAGCATGCGTAAGTTTCCTGTACGGCTGCTACTTAACGAACGTGATTCTGCTCTTCTTGAGACATTTTCATGTGGTCACTTGTGGATCTAGTTAAGTAACTTTGTCAAAGAGTGCCGAGTCAATACCCATCTTCCGTAGATGGAAGATATAAGTTTATACTTGAATTTGCATTATAGTAAGCACCAGATAATAATCTTGGAAATTACGATAGTTTTAAATGTTTTACACTATTGTTGTTCTAAACTATTTTTATCGCGACCGTTATTATTTTTTACAATGTGCCAAGAGTAGGGACGGGTTATTATTATTATGTTGAATCGATTTGCCCGATTTTATATAAATAAATGTTGTCGATAAGAAAAAATAGTTGTCTCGGGAGAAAGATTAGGTCTTCTACAGGCTGGAGTGATACCGTGTAATGGGGAGGGGGTAACGCAGTTCGCGTGATTCCGCTTGTTCTCAATTCATCACCATGACGATGGGCGTTCGTGTGAGCTCCACCGATCGCCCACATTCGCACGAGAATCACGATCGGAACCCAGTGGCGTTCCCCCTCCATATCGCCCCTTCCAAGATCGCGTTTGAATTTCGCGCATTTGGCTAACAACGGATTCAGGTTGACGTGACACGGTGCAATCTCGTGGCAAACACTGGGATTCCTTTCGAGCTGGCGGCGTCTTCATCAAACTTTTCCATGAATTATTATAATGTGGTAGCACATAAATGAAGACCTGCAACACAGTGTAACAGGTGAATTGTCTAATTCTTAATCCCTTGATGCCAATGGATTTCTTCAATGATCATGATTCGTAATAAATAATAAATTAATGATATATTTTCATATACGTACCTACGTCTTTAGCAAACATCGGCCACAATAAATAAATTTAGACGTTAACGTGCGCTAGAGGCAGTGGCGTAGCCAGGGGGGCCCCCATTGGCTCGAAAAGTTTATCACAAATTAAAATTAAATCTTCAAGAATGATATGAATCACAACAGTAACAAAAAAATATAACAATAACAAAACAAATCAAACATGAATAAACAGTTAAATAATATTACGTTTTTGATTACAAACGAGCAATGTGAATATTTCTGAAATAGATGAATGTGAAAAATATTTCTATAATCAAAATAGTCCCTCTTTCTGTCGTGAATCACCATCCCACACAATGTCAGGAAGCTATTGCAATGAGTCCAACATTTTCAGAACATGAATTTTTGCAATTTTTTTAATGGGCAGATCCGTTTCAGAGCATCCTCAACTCATCCCTAGATGGTAACAAAAACGTATAATATGTGTATATGTTTATATGTCACTCCAGACGATATCTGTCCTTGGGTACTAATTGCCAAATAAAAGGATGAGTTCGAACATGAGCAATTTTCAACAAATATGGGATTTTTTGGGGGTAAAAAATTGGTATTGAGGGCTAAAATCAATATTAATTCAGCTGACGTTGTGTGGGATGCTGAATCAATCAGGTCGGACTGTTTCGACGATAAAAATACTTTTATGAAAAACAAGTAGGTCAAATTTGACCTTGTTAGGGTGAAAAATCGGTAAAAATAGCAAAAACCACGAAAAAATTATGTAATTTTACGAAAACTGGTACCTACGGTTTCTTGGTATATTATCTTCTTACACAATAGTACGAACATTTCTTCGAAAATTCGGTCTTAAAACCATGTTGCATGACTGGAATTTTTTCTGTTTCCGATCCCTCCCCCCCCCCCCTCCCACTCAACAATACTGGCTACGCCACTGGCATAGGGGTAACGCGCTCAAGGTTGGGGAGGCTATGCATTATGATTATTATTGAACAAACTATGCAGGTAGATGTCTACTTGAAGGATAAATTACATCAAGCTTGGCAAAACGCTGCTCCTATGCAGTAATACGTACAGGTAGTGAGTGTAAAAGAGAGCGGAGAAGATAATAGTAAGGATCGAGAATAGCTGAGTTAGTGTTATAAATTAAGACAGAATGCTGACATCCTTCAGTGGATTCTTTCGAGAGAGAAAATATCTAATGGCTGTGTTTCTATTGACCTTTGAGAATAAGTTGGTTGTGGGATGTCAGCGGAGTTAGAAGAAGACATCGAAGGAGTTAATGTGAGGTTCAGGCAGCAAAGGACATAATCAGGTGGACATTTCCGATTTAAAAAACGCTGCAAATCCCTGCACAACGGTTTATTATTTTGTACAGAATACCCTTCTGTTACAGATCACAGCTCTCTGTATAGATAACCCGTCTATTCTATACATATTATGTAGATCGCAGACCCTCCGTAGGTTAGTACCTAACCCCGTACTAGTTACTAGTTACCTACCTAAATCGCGAGTTAAATGTTGCTAAAATAATTCTGTCGATGACAAACAGTAACTAAAATGGCAAAAAGAAACGCAAATAATGAAGTTCTGAAGGGAAATTGTTGATGTGGAGTGAAAAAAGTTGCGAAATTACCTACCAACAAACTGCGTACCTAGATGGTATAATGAACCTTTGTGTAATAATTTACCGTTGTGTAATAATTTACCATTGTGTAATAATTTACCCATCAATAATACATCAGCGTTTGTTCAAGTTTCACTACCTATCAACAAACTCCAAAAGAGCCATCATTTTTCAATGAAATAATATCACAGAACAACCAACTCGACTTCATACTCCGTGAATATAATCAGGTGATCCCTAGCAATTATTTTATCTCGGGCGAATTCCCGATTGTTAGCGCGTCCTTAGTGATGATATTTGGGCTGAATGTATACAATTTCATTCACCCTGCTGTTGAAAATGCCTGTCGGTGCGAACTTCTGGGCATTACTGTGAACGAACGGCTGGACGGACGGCGTTGCTCCGGGTGGTCTTAAAAAACTCCCAAGTTCAAGAACTATTTAAAACCGTAAACAAATTCGAGAAAACGGCGTCCTGGAGACTTCAACCCCTATTTTTCACCCCTTAGGGATGACTGACGTTAACCCCGAGCTTCGAGGACCAACTAGACCCCAATTGGGACCTATATAAACCGAATTTCGTCAATTTTGGTTCATGGTAACTAAGAAAACAGAACGGTGTACGGCGGACGGACAGACATTTTTCTATTGCATTTTCGGATTCTACATACCTGGAAACGGAAACCATCAAATTTTGAGGGGGGGGGGGGGGGTAAAAAATGTTTTCATGCTCGATTCCAAAGGTTCATTATTGAAAATAATAAACCAAAAACGACGCTGGTCACGGGGTGATGGACGGATGGTACCTCCATCCACTAGGATACCAGCTATGGAGGCTGAGAGTCGCCTGAGCCTTTTTCTCCATTTGTCCTGTATTTAATGCCACAAATAGGTCCGAGGGGTCGCAATCGCACCCGAGCATACAGATACTTCCTTGAAGAACGAGGAATTAGTGGTTCGGCGATTGGATCCAAGGGTAGAGGTAAACGTGGAGGCCCCAAGGCGAGACAACCAAGTTAGCCACTTCCAAAGGGTGTCCGAGTGCCAAAGACGTCGTAGTCAGCCGGAGCAAGCTTGAAGTGAAGCTTTTTAACCCATAGCATAGGATTAACTTAGGATTCGCAAGTTGAGAGCTGAGCCTGATGGATCAAACAGCGTCTGGGGTCCTGTACTTGTGTGGCATTTTGCTAACTTCGTCCAACCATTTGAGTGAGGATTCCAAAACACTGAAGGATAACTTGCTGTATAATTTTACAGTCGTTGATTATTCGTCACATTATTGGTTTTAGGGGAAGGAACGTTGAAAATCCGCCAAAACGGAGGAATTACGAAAACGGGAATCGCAGGTGACGGCCAGGAACCCATAAATAACACGTTACGTTACTAATCCCGGTCCCCCCTCTCCTTCCAACACACCCTTGTCCGTTCTCCCTCTCCCTCATCTTCCTGGATTAGAGGAGGCGGTATATTACATCGATGGGATTAGGAAAGCGTCAAGTTGTTTCCCGCACCGTCGTGCTTTGCCCATGTCCCACGTACGTTCCACAACAAGGTGAGCTTAATCCGAGGTTGAAGAAAAGCGAAGGAAAAAAGATGAAGGGAGACAAAGCTGAACACTAAGATCAAAAATGCTTGCGAAGCGTTATGCACATATTGAGTTCTTAATAATTGCACAGAAATCTGGAGAAGGCTGTGTTTGTAGGGAGCTTTTTCCCTGAAGCCACCTGCGCCACAGGATGACCTCTAGTAGCTGTCACACTGCCATTCAGAGAAATATCCTGTCTATGAACATATTCCTGCCATAGAGTTATTAATTAGGTTCGGCGTTCAGGGAGCGGCCGAAACTAAAGGTATTTGATTTTTCAATTCTTAGACAAATGTTATTATTTCGATCAATGAAGCACATTTTCCCAGTATTTGACCATTTCTCATTTAAACACGAATTTGACGACAAAACCCCGAAATTCTAGTTTCTTAGGGCGCGGTTCGGTGCCCAGATGATCCTGTATAAATCTAATCGAATGCCCACTGTGTCTTTTGTCTAGGCATGCGCAAATGAAATCCTTGAAACGCCCATAACTACCAGAAAAAAAAAGTATGTGGGTTGGTGTCCCGATGGTCAGGTAGTAACCTATTTTCCTCAAGCAGAATTTAGGATTAAAATGGACTGGATGTATTTTTTTCGAGTTTTATGCGATGGGTATGAGTTTTTTCGGGAGGGCCAGTGAAAATGCCTCGTCGTTAAGTATAATCTGAGTCAGCTGTTAGCTGTCCTTTAAGGTCACGTAAAACGAAATTTAGTCCCCTAAATAATTAATTCAGGACTCGCCAATCCCATTGGAATTAGCTTAATCCTTTCTGATAAGGCCCAAAAAGAAGATGGGGAAGAAAAAAAATGAAAAAGAAGAAAACCCAGAACGGAGACTGAGAGGGGAAAAAAATTATCACCTTTTTGCACGAAAAGGCGTCAGTTGTGGGGGCGCCACTGATTGGATTATTCTGAAGCCTTAAGAGGGCCTGTGGCGTGGCGGCGGGGGAGGTGGAGAGACTAATCAAATATCGATAAAGAGACTGACAAGTCGGATGGCGGTGCAGGGGGCAACTGATATTCGAGAAATTGGAAGAGATTTCCCATTACTTAGGGAGATTATCCTTGAGTGTAGGTCTGTGCTCCTCCATTTTCAATCATGTCGATGTCAGTTCTTTTCCCGCCAAACTATTAACCTGATTAGCGTTTCGGTAACACCTTCTTTCATTTGCTAGTCTCAACATTTTGGCACCATAGAGCTCATGCCCCCTTCCCCCCACTTCTTTTCTCTTTACTCGAAATCACCACTCACTTTTACATGTAGGTAACTGGAGCATACTTTCAAACACGTGTTGACTAAATAAACTATTCACCTTAATAATAGACCATCACCGATTATTTTAGGGCAGTGGTACTAGTGGCACATGGGTAAGACGCCTGATTTTTGTTTTGGAGGTCCTGGGTTCGATTCCTGCTAGAATCAACTATATTGCCGATTGATTAACGTTATTGTGTTCAACTATTCTAGTCCCGATTTTGTCATCTCTGAGTTGCGAGCGCTGGCAAACTGTGCAAAAGGGCTAATTCCTGCCGATTTCCATACATCTGGAAGCTGTGGCATATCCGTGATTTGAATTATGGATGGGAATAGCCGATTAGTTGTGTACAGCATGGCCTAATGAATGAAATTCCGAGTAATTTACAAATAATCGTCAACCTCCTATCATGAAAAATGTAGACCCAATGTGTAACAACATTTAAAATGGAACTGACCGTATTGCAGCAATGTGCGTGATGATGGCATGCGTGCGCTTCGTTATTGGATTTGTCATTAGAAGTTTATGTAACTGAATTTCGTCAGAGGGAAGCCGCCGATTCAGGGGTCAACCGAAAGCGTTATTCGGTTTGATTGGATGTTGTTTTTAGAATCTCAACAGAAATAACCACTAGAAACCACTTGAATCTTAATCGCTAATGTGTAATAATTATTGAAAGTAATTGAAATTATTATTATGTGTCACAAGTCACCAATACAAACTACGAAGCCTTATAATAAATTTCACGCCGATCAAAATCACGCGTTGTGGACGATGTCATATATGCGCACGTAGTTGTTTTATTTATTTTTAATGAAAGTAAATTCCATCTTGAGAATTTTGACACTAACCGCACTAGCCTACGGTAAGTACCTACGTAACTACCTAGATAACAAGCCGAGGGGCTTTTCTATGATTTTTCACAGATTTCAGAAGTTCTGACGTCATTGCACCCCCCCCCCCCCCTTCCCACTGCGACGTCAGCACTTCTGGAAAATTTGAAAAATCACAGAAAAAGAATTAATTATCGTAGGAAAGTGCGGCTGGTATAAAAATCTTCACGACGGAATCTCGTTTCATTTAAAGAATAAAATAAACCGCTTTTATGACCCATGCGCATAGGTACCCCATGAAACAAACTTGGAACTGGTGCCTCTTAACATCATATCCCATAGTGATGAACGAAATGCGATAGATTTCAAAACTAGGTTCTGTTTTGCTACCGGATCTTAAGGTTTAAGATACCTAGTTTTGAAATTATTATTGATAATAAAATATTGATTTGGGCATAGCCCATGCGAAAACCTCCTGATGGAGCAGGACTATTCATTAACACATTTTAAAATGACAACCAAACACTGCCAATGGGTTATGGGCCACTGCCTCACTAGCTACCTCATCAATCAACTGCGATCACATAATCATAATGCCAATAGTTCATAATGAAATTGCTGCAGTCTAGAAACCCATGTGTTCTCGTTTCATTTGATTTGACCATCAGGTTATTTATACATTTCGTATTAGGTGGGAACTGAACTGGCTTCACTAATAAATATTTTGGCATGGTTTTATCTTCCTGATGCGTCACTTTTAGGCGAGTTGAACACCTGCAAACGTATGATTTCCGTCGCGTTTTTCGGCTTTAATTGTAAATCATTCCCATCTCGTTATTGTTGTCTCGACCCCTTCAAAATAGAAAACAATATAGGACGCCCCTTCATACAGAGTAACACAGCTTTTTAGGGGCTAAAAAATGAGTTTCTCGGTTGACGGATGAATAAGGAAGAAAGGAGACTTTTGGCGATGAGGCTCCGGGCTATGTGTACCCAATATAACCTGAACGGGGCACGAAATCCAAAGGGTTGGGCCTTCCCACCTACCGCCCGTATTGATCTGCTACGCATCCCTTCTGACACACTTAGCGCTCTGCAACCAACCACACCGTTATCTGCCTTTATACCCACCTATCTCCCTCCATATACCTACCTATATACCTACCTATATATATATATATCCATCTTCATTTCCATTTATACACATGTAACGTACATAAATAATGGGTCCTATTACTGTCTATGTACGAGATAGTCGAGTATTATTTAAAAAAAAAAAAAAAAATCCCCAGTCATTGAAGGAATGTTAAAGTATGAAATCAGGTAAGTATACAACTCCTAGCCAATACAGAGGCACTGAATACAATGCTCGGCAATGCGAGAAATTCCGAATTGAATATTTTCAGCTGTAGTTTCAGTAGTAGTAGAAACAAGGTTTGTTTTGTATATTTTTCCTTGGCGTTATGTATTTATGACGTAGCGCGTGCTCTGCAACGTTGGAAAACGAGAAATCTTCCCGGTGTAATTTTCTGTAGAAGTTAGGTAGGGAAAAAAATCAGAAAAAAAGACCCACAGGCGAGAATGGAACTCGCGTTCTCTGGTTATCACACATCCTGTCACCTGGGGTTGTATTACACGTTTGAATGAGGGGTCTGGATGCTTAATTAACAAAAACATCCTCTCACCAATTAATTCTTCCAGAAGGAAATATATATGTGGGGGGCTTACAGTGTGGTACCGAAGCATCCGTACAAATGTTTTCGGTGTCTTATAGGGAATTTCACGCCAATCAAGCCCCCGGGCGATCTAATTCTTGATAACTACCTAGTTTTCTGATTTGAGATTCATGTTTGTTTGAGTTTAATCGAGTAAAAAGGCATTACAACGGGTTAATACTCTATCAAAAACATCCGGTGCAACGCACGGTTCCTCCAGTTAATTGCAATACTCGCGAAACTCTTATTTAACGCAGAATAGCCGCAAAAACATTTTTGTTTGAAAATTAGTTTTAGAATCGACCCCTCGAAGTTTTGCTCGTTCCACTCCGGAAACCCTGAATGCAAGGAACACAAAAGAAAACTCTGTTTATTATTGGTCGTAAAATACGGAAGTGATTCAAACTTTCCTCCCGAGAAATTATTGTAGGGAATTCATCTTAATGTTACCGCCCTCGGTAATAACGAGCCATCTGATGCTTTCTCAGGAGCATCCAACCAGTTTGCCGTCAACTGGGATATCTGGCCGCGGAATTATAGTTGCGAGTCACGCGAAGCTTTTGATAACGCGAGGAAACTGGACGCTTTTTTGTTGTTGTCCAAACTGAATGAAATGTTTGATCCTTTCATCGCGAGTGGTTGTCCATTTCGATGTTTACTTGACGACGACTTGGGCCTCATTTTATGACGTTTATTGATATTTTTCCAAACCGCTTGATGAAATGAAATGGAAGTGGATTTCTTCCTGTAAGTTACATAAACACAATAAAAACGGAAAAAGTGTGGCTGCGATAATCGGTCGTTACACGAGAAAAAACTTGGAGTAACCCCACTCGATCGAACAACGAAATAATGTTTGATTGGCAAATGGTATTGCTCGTAAGCAAACCGAACCTAATTAATTAATACTACCTAATTAATACCTACTACTCTTAATTTTGGTGTGGTTTTATAAAACACGACAAGGGCCAACATCGAAAAATGGGCCTTTTGATGGATTCCCTCAAATCAAATTTCAAACTTCGCTTTGGCAAGGCGATTTTTCCAAACTCGATCAATTCAGTCAAAACTCGACAACTCCATGTATCGTGATTTTTCGAAGTTTTTCTTAATTTCTTAACTACATATTTCGACTAAAATCTACGGTTCTAATGGGTTTTATAAGATTCCTCCATTCTTTAATGTTTTTACGTTTAACTGATTTCTACAAGTGTTCCTGATTATATGTTTTCTCTGGGTTATCTTCCGTTTGATACGGGTGATTTCGCGTCAGCGAAACGAGTAGTTACCTACCTAATTCTAACGATTTTCCGAAACCAACCAAATTTCTTTCTGTCAATCCGCGCATTGATTTAAATCACGAATTCGGCTTACTCAGTGCCGTAGGTAGAGAAGCCTTTCATTCACACAGAAATCAATAAATTGTGTGTTCTCGAAAATCGAATCTCCCTTTCTGTTTATCACCCCATACCCGCCCCATACCTCATAACTTATCCAGGGAATTGGAGACGACCATTTACACTTGTGGCCGTGTAGGAACAACTCTAAATTGCAACTCTGGACTGATTACGGACATAACAGCCTGAAACCAGTTTCCACTCCATGTATACATTCATTTCATTCATAGTATCATTCATTTCATTTCATTGTATCATCCTGATCTCCTATCCAGAGATCGTTCCTATCGGCCTCATAAATGAGCTTCATCAAAATCCTAACGTCCCAACGAACTTTTGTGAAATGAATTATGTACAATCGAAACTCCGGTTCTTTTCGACTGATTGTTAATTTTGCGGGGTTACGTAGGCAAATGATTCCGTATGAATTTTAATGGAATCGGAATAGAAGTAATGCTGCGCATGCGGAGGCAATGAAACCTTAGTAATTAGTTAAGCTTATAAATATGTAGATTGATCTAGTTTCATCACCGATTATGGTGAAATTTCATTAGTCACGTCCAAAATTACAGTCCAGTCCCCTATGAATTTCAACGTGATGGTGAGCGTTATTTATATTCGTATTTCACGTCTGTGTTACGATGATTCGCTTGCAGCCTGGTGGTCTGTCTTTTCCCTCGTTATCGCCATACAAATCATCAGATTCCCAAACCTTACAGTTCATAAGAGGAGGAAAATCATGTGAGAAGAGTCGCTCTTCACCTCGGAGGTGATGAGGGCCCCCCCACCACTAATATTGCTACAATTATTTCAACAACGCCGGGTGCGATGCGTTAGTTTTTGTTCAATTCTTCTCGATGAACGTCGAGTCGATTTTCATGGGCGACCACTTGATTGCATGAAACACGCATTCGCGAACTGATACCGATAAAGAGCTTGATGTATTACACGAATTAAAGGGCATTCTACACGCATTTACTGCCCCCTTTCGTACGTTGGGGGCTGTAATTAGTGGAAATGACCTCGCCCCCAGAGTGCTGTTAGTCAGAGGTCATTTTAGTGAAAAGAAATCTGATTTAATGTCTAGAACCAGGTCATTTTAAAGTTGACCGCTTAGTCAGCTACTACCAGCCCTAGTTGATATAATTCCTACAGAATTCCAAACCGAGCTTTGGAATCCATGGTTACTTCTCCTTCTCGTAATAGGTACATAGTATTAAATTAGGTAATACACCATTGCTGTTCAAAGTTCTATTCACAAATATTTATCGACCATCTGGTGCCATTAATCTGGTGCCAGACGTTCAAAAATACAATAATTTATGACAGTAGCTTTAAAACTCCAAGTTGTGACATTTCCAGAACCATACTTTCGAATTTCCGTCTAACCCTTTTCTCCAACAACGACGACACTGAGCTCCTCCTGACGTTAAATTTCCGAGAGATTCTGTTGACCACAAGTTAAATGCACAATTGCTCTCTTTTACATGACTAGCGCTCAGATGGAACACAATTGATTATCCCCCCCCCCCCCACACATTAAAATTCGTTTTTCTGTCAGGAGTTGAACCCTGGCCCCCAGAGATTTTCAAATCTCGAGCCTATGCCTTAGGTCAGTATGGTTTCAATATCTGCTAGTACCAACTAGTTATACGCTTCTGTCATAACTATAAAGTCAGTGGAATAGCCAATTCCCGATGTATTTTGAGGGTGCTGGTGAGATGTAATATCGTCATCTCGGTATGAGCACAGCCCTCAAGGTATTCCATGGCCAACAATGTAACTACAATCTGTGGATTAAATTTAGTTCTAAGTAAGTATGTTAAATAAGAAATTAGCTCGATTGGGGACAACCTTTTTCGAGTTTTGGTTTATTATTTTCAATAATGAACGTTCGAAATCGACCGTGAAAAAATCCACCCCCCCCCCCCCCCCATTTCATGGTTGACGTTTCATGGGACGTAGAATACGAATATCGAATAAAAATATTTCCGTCCGTCCGCCGTACGACGTCCGCGGCTTTTTCCTAAGGTGTGTTGTGATCGCGAGAGAGAGGCTAGATGTGGATGGCTAGTTGAGTGAGAAGGATAGCATGGGTGTAGGATGTGCCCAGGTGGGATCTTTTAGGTGAAGCTAGCACCCAAGGTTATTACCACCACGATGAGTGCTAGAGGATGAAGGCTAGCGTCCCAGGTTTTTACCACCACAATGGTCCCTAGAGGAGATGAAAGCTAGCATCCCAGGTTATTACCACCGCAATGAATGCTAGATCTTTTTGTGAGGTATACCCCAGGTTGCTACCACCACAATTGATATTCGAGGGATAGGTGAAAGCTAGGAGGCATGAGGCGAGGGAGAGAGAGAAGTTGCAGGTAGGAGTGAGAATTGAAGAGTGAAGAGCTGGGCGAGCCAGGCGCCTTATAAAGGTGACTCCACCTCGTCTCCTGTCTACCAACGGCCGTTACCAACCGCCGGGAGATGTTGGGAGTTGATGGAGGGAGAGCCCCTTGGACTTCTACCGATGCGTCGCACAGCTCGTATTTCTCCTTGCTATTTATCTATATAACTAAATTTACAGGTGATTTTCGTGGTGTCTGTCTGTCTGTTTGTCTTTCAATCACGCCAAAACGGCTCAATGGATCGAACTCATCTCGCCTATTTAGATGTTTCAGTGATCGGGGAAGGACATAGGGGGATTCACTCCCGGATCTGATGAATAGGGGTGGGGGTTTATAGGGAAGCGGAAACATAAAAAAATTAAAATCTCGAAAATGCGTATTTAAATTTTGATGCGTATGCATCTCGCGTATTTAAATGTTTCTATGACCAGGGAAGGACATAAGGAGGTTTACTTCCCGATCCGATGGATAGGGGTGGGGGTTTATGATCCATCACGCAAAAACGGCTGAACGGATCAAAGCCATCTCCCGTATTTAGATGGCTGGTTCCTACCTATGATAATTACCTTTTGTCCTTAACATTATAACAGTTTCTAAAGGGACATGTAAGAGATATAATCTGTAAAGCGAGAGGTAACAAAGTCAGATGGACCCACCCCGAGTTCTACCCGTCAGCGACGGGCAACACAGCTAGTTAGTTATAATCTTGCACTTTACATTGAGCGGTATAGAGAGGTACCACGGCAACGTGATTTAGGTATGTACCTAGTAACGAGTACGGGGTTAGGTACTAAGCTACGGAGGGTCTGCGATCTACATATATAGAAGGGTTATTTATACACAGAGCTGTGATCTGTAACAGAAAGGTGTTCTATACAAAATAATAGGGATTTGCAGCGTTTTTCTGATGCTGTCTCAGTCACTATGTACCTACCACTCGAGAGCCCTTTGTATTTAGTACAACTAGTATTTCCATGATATTCCTGATACTGTATGACTCTAATTCGAACAATTGATGCTGGGTGCATTGAAAAACTCAGCTATTGGATATAATCGTCGTCGTTTCTCAAATAACGTTCATGAAACTTTTTGATTCCGATCGGGTTGAGCTGTATTTGAAATAAATAACCTCTTACTAGAGGGAGGTTAGTGCTTAGTTTCCACAAGTTGGACAGTTTTGTATTAACATATTTCCGCCCAGGGATAGCGTGATTATTAATAGATCCGTACGACGACACTGAAATTAGTGAAGACGAAAAGAGAATACGAATAACATCGCGACCTCACAAGACGATTGCGTGACGAATAGTCCCGTTGTTGACGGCATAATTCCGTCTCTAACAGGTCGCTCTCGCCCTGCAAAGATCCCACGGGTCAAACTTCTCCACAACTCTCTGCAGAGAATTATCGTTGTTTATCTGTCAAACTGATTACTTGATGACATTTAAATGTCGTACCCACACACGAGCTCTTCCCTTGTGGACTATACGTGGAGACCACTTGTTTTCATTCTTGTAATGTCACCTGAAGGCACCACAGATCGATTTCGCTTTGTAATACAAAGAATCGTCGGGAGGCAAATCGAAGGCCTCCTGACCCAGAACGGCGTGTTTACGCGGTGATGACATGCTGCCTGTGGAAGACAACACGACGTACAGTGGAACGAAAGAATATTTTTAGCTAGGCAAAATTGAATTGAGAAATGACTACAGACCTATAATTCTCGAGTCAGGTGGCGAAACGTCATAAGTTACTTCGTAGATACATCGGGTTTTTTGATGTACTGGATTCCCCCTAGCAAGGTTTAGCTACTGGCAAATTATTACAACTACACTATGTTTAGTATCGAGGACATAAAACCTGGCAAAATGTCGTAAGTCAAGAAGATGGTGAAATGTAACATGATGTCAGGTTATGTGAGTTTTCCATCATAAGTTGAATACTGGTTGAAGCTAGGTTGGTTTGCGAAAAACGTCATGAAGTATAGAAAAGAATTAATTGAGGAATTTAATTTTTAATTTATTCATTCAAATGTTGAGATCAATGATCAATTTTAATCAAGTTGAATTATAATCAACTTATAAGCAATCTCCGACAGATACGCCGCGATGTTTAGTTACACGGGTTCTCATGAGTTCTCTTTTGTTATTAATATTATGCATGAAATAGTTGAATCGTATGAATTTATTTGCTCTTATAATAGATAACGATGTATTCAATTAGTTAACAGGAGTAGAATGATAACTGACGGTAAATAACCGTGACCGCGGCATACTTATAGCTTCATCGCCAAGCCGTATAATGTTCGGCTGATTGTATTGTAATTGTAGTTATATACTGGTTGAATAAAACATTTCAAAAAAAAAAACATCCAACACATACCCATACCGTATCTGTCGTTATTTAGCATTTCCAAATCAAATTCAAGGTTGTACCAAACAAATTCAAGGTTTTCCGAAACAAATTCAAGGTAGTCCAAGTCAAATTCAAGGTTTTTCCAGTAAATTAAATTTTTTTTAAACCAATCAATTCAATTTCAGTTTGATTATTTCTCAAATCAACTTTTGTTTATATCAGGTTACTGGTCCTTCATTTCAAATGATAAACCGTATACAGCCACTGTGCTAATTTCTCTACAAATTAATACTGAAATGTACATATATTATTGTATTAAATCCCATCAAATTGATGGGCTTGACACAGTTGTTAGTTCACGGATACCATGTAGAATATATACATTTGCAAAGAAGAAAAATTTCAAATGAAATTTGTTGAATGGTTGGTGAAGGGTCTCCTACTCTCACAAAATCAAGCAAGTTTCTGCAACTTAATTGATGTCCAAATTGAATGGTAGAAGTTGCCCTATCAATAGACGGTATCGGTCAAATGCGAATGATAGACTTGCTTGATTTTTCAAGAACAATATTGAATTTTGAACGAATTTTAGTTGAAATCGAAAGTGTAAATTGAAATGAATTTTATATTTGAAGTGGAAAACCTTAAATTTGTCAAGAAGAACGCTGAATTTGACTTGGAAAACCTTGAATACGTTTTGGAAACATTGGAACCTTGGATCTGTTTTGGAATTTCTTTTGCCCATAATGATCGCTACCACTACTAATTCAAGTAGAGCACCAATGCAACGGTCAAAATATCTGATGCGCCGAACCGTATATTTCTCATGGCTAGAACGAATTGTAATGAATTGTCGGATTCATTCAAGGAAGGACCAGGACAATGGAATGAGCGTTAGTAACAGCAGAGCTCAATTAATGTGGCACAACAAAATTCATGTTTCAACATTTTTTGCATTTATAGAGTAATTTATAAATTCTAGCCCTAATTAACGAGTAGCGACGATCGCATTTGGACGATTATACAAAACTTTTGATATAACAACGTTTATCGTTGCAATATGCAACATTATAATTCTTATCCCTTGGTGTCTTCCCGGACTAGAAAAACTGATTTTCATATCCCTTCTCCTTTATATTATGATAAATTTAAATTTAAGATCAGATTCATATTTCATGCACACTTAGATTACTATAATGAACTCACCAGTCCAATTCAATATTGCTACTTTTTCTCAATTGCTACTTTTTGTTAACGTTATAAACTAATTTGAAATTTTTTCGTTGTTTCAGGTAAGTTTGGCAGGAACGAATAATTTGCTGTAAGAAACTTTTTGGGTAACGTACATAATACTATGATATTGATATACAGTATTTTTTGAGTGCTGTCCTGTCTAATAATGATTATAATCTTTTTCATTTTTCTATTTCCATACCGTTATTATGTATACGTTCATTGGATTAAGCTGATGAGTATAGTTTACAGATGTAAATATAATAAGTAAAATGGAGTCAACCAAACCATTCCAAAGAGACAGAATTTCACTCCTTCGATCTCCGGTTTAAGAACATGTACTGAAATATCAGGCTGGGGGAATATTCCATAGAAAGCGCTTGATATGGTTAATTTACCGTATTTTCTGCAAATGTTACCCCAACAACACGCTAAAATAACGTGTTATCGTTAGTAAGATACGTAAAAGGTAACAAAATTAAGCGTATAACTCGAACCCCGCATATATTTCAAATTCATTCTACTGACTCTGTTGATAGTAGAAAAATTAATACCTAATACGTCTGTTTGAAATTATGAAAAAATGGTGACGTGCTCTCGCTTCTGCATTAGTCCTCAACGAATAACATGAAAACCTTGTCGTTCCTACCCAGTTGAACCGAAACGGCCTCGGGTCGATCTTCAACATTATTTCAAGTTTAAGCTGAGAGTAATAAGCCTCAATAAGCACTTCTTGATGGTAAGTCATCGCAATTGTACAGTAGAACCCATCTTAACCCGTCTGTTCGGGACCGAGACCCTGACCGGTTGATCCACGGTTCCCACGATATATATATATATATATATATATATATATATATATATATATATATATATATATATATATATATATATATATAATAACATTTGTTCAGATAGAACCTATGTTATGTTTCAGCCCGAGGTGTCATGAATAAAAAATCAGATAAGTCGTTATTGCAACTCTTACTGTATGTACACATAAACGAACACGGAAAAATTAAGCACTGCTTACGAACTTACATAAACTTTTTTATTTTATTTTTTTTTTTTTATTGGCTTCAAACACAAGTATATACAGCCGCAATAATGTATGTAATAAGACATTTCACGAGTTAAAAATTAAGAAGAGCAGTAGTTTAAAACAGTTCACAGACTTTGTTGGTTAAAATGAAATATTGATTTTTTCTATAAAATTGTGTAGTTGTCGATATTTTCGGTGGCCAGGATGGTATTCAGGTTGAGAGGGCTAGGAGTGTTGAGGTGGAGTTTTCGTAGCATAGCAACTCTATCATCGTTGTGTACCGGGCACTCTAGGATCGTGTGTTGCGGTGTTTCTTCGGATTCGTTGCAATTTCGGCAGAGGGGAGATTCTGTGTTCCCGATCGAGAATTGGAGGACGTTGGTATTGCATTGCCCGTTGCGTAGTCTACTTAGCGTTCTGTAGAATCTTCTCGGCTTGATGTCCGTCACTTGGTCAAACCAAGTTGTTTTCTTAGGGGGAGGAAAGAGTTCCTTATACCGGTTTCCCGAGTGAGGCTCGGTGGTACTCTTTCCAGCTTTCCATCATTTTGGCCGTGGCTGAGCGTTTGAGATCTGACGCAGGATAGGAGTTGGAGGCTCAGGTTTCTTTACATAAACTTAAAAACTTAATGCCTATACACAATGTCATTGTTTGAAAAAATCAGTTCAGTTTGGTTTATTATTTTCAGTAATGAGCCTTTGGAATAGAGGATGAAACAATTTTTTTACCCCCCTCAAAATTTGATGGTTTCCGTTTCAAGGTATGTAGAATCGGAAAACGCAATAAAAAATTTCTGTCCGTTCGCCGTACGCCGTACTTCGCACCTTCCATAGTTATCATGAATCAAAATTAATGAAATTTGCCATTTGGGGGTCTTGGTGAAATTTTCAGAACTCGAAAACTTTCAATGTAAGGGCATGGTTTTTTAAAAAGTTTTAAATTGATCATGAACTGAAGAATTGTTTGAGACCACCCGGAGCATTGTACGACCAGCCTTTCGTTTGAACCTCAACATGGTCGTGAATCAAACGGTATAAATTAGGCCCAGATATCATCGCTAGGGAGCACCTGATTATAATCACCGATGGCTGTGTGAAGTCGAGGTGGTTGTTTTGTGATATCATTCCATTTGAAAAATGCTCTTTAGGATTTTTGTTGATAGGAACTTTTGCAACTTGAACAAACGTTATGCTTCATGAATAACAACAAATAATTAATGATTGAATTATTAAATCCCGCGGATTTGTATGAAATGTGATTCCCAGGCTAGCTGCAGTTCTCGATTTAGGGCTTTCCTGGGGGAGGTCGAGGGTAGGTATTGGAGGTACTGAAGAAAACTGATCTACGCAGTAGAGGCATCTATACAGGTAAATAATGAACCGTTGTGTAATAATTTGCAGCGCTTTTTATGTTTTTTACCTACCTTACAGATTTTCTGGAAGCCAGGTCTCTCAATTGTTGTATTGTTGTGCCGCTGAACCTCGTTGCTGCTCACCTAACGTCGCGTCACCCCACTTTATTTTCCAGAAAAAGAGAAAGAGAAAAATAACAGTTCCATGGTTAGAGAGGCTCTGTTAGTTGAAAATTAATGAGGCTCTTACTGAGAGTCGAGCGACGTTTGCGGGTGACTGCCCTACCGATGTATAGGTGTATATTATGTATGTAACTATGTGTCGTCGGCTGAATTGAAGTCCACTAAGTCGAAAATGTTGCTTTCGAGAAAATCGAATGTAAAGTTTTTCAGTTTTTGGATGAGATGTTCCTAAGGGAAGAAATTGGATTAGAGTGTTGAAATTTGAACTGTAGCTGCCCTAGTGTGTCTATTTACCACCCTGTGAATCTCAAGGGGTTAGCTGAATTCAGAAGTACTCCTAATGATAATTTTCCTACGAATGAACTTGAATTAGTGGATTTCACCAGACTATAGCGGCTTTTCACTTGAATAAAAAATCATGGGAAATATCGTTTTGTCCATGAGAATTGCCTCTAATCTTGATCAGAGTTAAGGGATAGGGTCTTAGGAATTACGCAACAAAAACAGTCTGTGGGAGGAAAATTTATTTTTATTTTTTTCAGTTATCACGGTTAAGTATTCTAAAATTCGGCTTGGTAGCTATCAGGAAAATTGTCATTTAGCACTGAACTGGATCCAGATCTGATTTGCCAAGGACCAAGGACAGAGACCGGTAGCAGGGACAGAATGAATAAGGAGAGTTGGAAAAGCAGAAAGAGTGAAACGAGGCAAATCAGATGGAAAAATGGAACATCAGGTCTGATCAAACGACAATAATGTTTCTGGAACCGAGCTGTACCTGGCTACTAACTTCAGGGGGAGTCGATAATGCTAACTGGAAAACTTACTAGGCATCCACAATAAAGGTGACTTAGTAGATTTCACAGCTAGTGTTATTGTATGCCGCATCGGTAATTATCAATTTTTAGTCTGGTCACTAAAATACTGCCGTGTGAAGGAAATAAAGGCCTCAACTCCAAAACTGCCGAAAATGGGATTTTCACGTTACCCTCCTAATTCCAACCCCATCGTTCTGATGGTCCATTCGAAATTTGGAAATTCGGCCCGGAAGGGGTTGACATTTTAAGGGTTGAAATCTGAAAGATGCTCAATTTGGAGGAAAAACGCCTCAACTATCTGTTTGAAACACGCTGACTAGCGCATTTTGTTGTGGAAAAACGCCTCAACTCGCTAAAAACGTAGTTGAGGCGTTTTTCCTCCAAATCGAGTTGAGGCGTTTCACATTGCTCTGAGAGGCGTTTCTCCTCCAAATGTTTACGAAGCTGGCCGACCGCGAGATGTTTTTCGTGGCACACACAGTAATAAACAGTAACATAATGAAAGTTGAGGCGTTTTTGCATTAAAATCTTTCCCAGAAAACCCATTCAGTGTGAAGGTAAAACGCCTCAAAAGGGATTTGAGGCGTTTTCCTCCGAAAACGTTTCAAGAACCGGCAAGAAGTAATTGATAAACACCTCAAGTGCCATGAATCGATTGAAAAACCTGGTATTTGGAGTATTTATCATACCAATCGATCTGGTTGTCTATAAACCAACGTGTAGCCAAAAAATGGGGTCGCGAGAATGATCTGGAACCTATGGCGAGTTTTTGTTGCAAAACTTCAAAGCTGATTTCGAAAATTCAATAATTTTGAATTGAGGCGTTTTTCCTTCACAAGGCAGAATAGTGGACTTCACCAGACTAGAATTCGTTCGAGACCGACTAACACAGAGACCGCATGAGAAACAATTTCAACTGGAAACGGATTTTTTGAAACGAAAACTGTTGCTCCGATCTAAAACCTGGCAGCGCCAATCGATCGGGCGTCGAAAAGTACGTAGGAATAGCATCGGAATGTGAAAGAATTTGAAAGAAAAGACTTGGTGGATTTCACTTCTACGCCAACGGTATGTCTGTACCGCGCTACAAGCCGCAGTTTGACGCATTTCGACTTGAATTTTTTTCCAGTATACTCCTTAGGCCTCCAGAATTCTGCTGTATAGTGGTGCCACATTTCAGAAAAATGTGTGTCTGGTATTATAGTTGTTCATTTTTTCCAGCACGCTTAATCGAAGTGAATAACTTTCGATATTTAGCCATAAAACGTTACAAAAAATATAGCTTTTATTGAGCGTGGTACATAGGCAGGATTTGAGCCAATTTTCAAAATTGCGTGAGGCACCTGGTCAGCGGACGCACTAGTGAGTGTAAGGCGGTGCCGAGCATAAGCGTCAATTCCTCTTGGCGTGTCATAAGCGCCAAGACGATTCCATTGCTTTGTGCAATGGAATCCCCAAAGTGACAGAAGCGCCAACCAACGGATTTGAATTTGTTGTTTTCTTGATAGTGTTGATGCGTTCACAGTTGGTATGGGCCGATGTTTGACCTCGTTCGATTGCGAGCTCACCTCGCTGTAGGTTAAAAAAACTACAGGACAAAAATAGAAATAGTCAATTTCCACGTAAACTAACAAAATGTAGACCAGTTTCGGTTGTTACACCATCATCAGTACACGATAGAATGTACTGATGATGGTGTAACAACCGAAACCGGTCTACAGTTTGTTAGTTTACGTGGAAATAGACTATTCTGTTTTTGTCCTGTAGTTTTTTGCTATGGATTTCCACCACTCCGCCGCAAGTGATTTAAGTTATATTCGCTGTAGGTTATCAATTCGGTGTTCACGATGTTTCGAATAACAACGACTAATAAGAGTGTTCGCTGCCTCGTACTTAATAACTACTTTTACAGACAATTTCGCGAGTACAGTGATGGAAGAGTGAAGTGGCGTTGTACTAATCGAGTTTGTCGTGCTTTTTTGATCGCAAGTGGCAGCGCGAATGTGATTTTATCACATGAAGATGAGCACAGTCACTCGGAAAACACCGCTTGGTACGTGGATTGCCATACGGTCGGAAATTCATGCAAACGCACAGCCGAAGGACAACTGTGTGAGAGGCCCAGCAAATTCATCCGCCATGAATTACATTCGGTGGAAAACGTTGTGCTAAATCAACAGGATTTACCAGCACTGCGACGGGCGATTTACCGCACTAAACGTTAAGTCTTTTCCAAAATCCTAAACATCGTGAGGAAGCTTTACACCAATTGGAATCCATCGAATGCACGTAAGAACAACTTTGAGAAGTTCGTTCGTGTCAACTCACAAGCGGAAATAGTTGTTGTTCTCACCACCCAAAGTAACCTGAAGATGTTGTGCGTGCAGGACGTCATTTTAGCTGACGGGACATTTTACGTTTGCCCGAAATTTTTTCATCAAGTCTACACGATTCATGCGCGAGGAAACAACTGCTGCATCCAATTAGTATTTTGCTTCTTCCCCTCAAAAACCACCGAGTGCTATACTATCCCTGATGTGGGAGTTTCTTCTTCAGTTATGTGCATCGCACGGATTTGTATTCCTGCCGCGTATGATCGAGCTTGATTTTGAAATCGCATCTGATGAGGGATTTCTCCGTGTGTTCCCAACCTCTTCTGTAGCAAATGTCATTTTCATTTCGGACTAGCTCTCTACCAGGGGCGTTGCGTCCATAAGGCCACTTGGGCCACTGCCCCGGTACCCTGAAACACTAAGAGTTTAAAAAAAACTCAACCATGCGTTCTGTTGGCATTTGAATTTCCCTCAATCTGTGGTTCCGTCATGTTGGCTCCTTGTAGCTCCGCAGATGGAGCATGTTATCAGAATACAGTGGCAGTAATCGATGTCGTGCAATCGAAACCTAGTCACCTGAAACTGGCAGGTCCTGGGACCTAGTGTCGCCATGGCAACCGAGAAAAGTGGCCCGTCCGCGCAAGTTCAGTCGAGTAAAAATGTTGTTTGCCACGCCCACATTAGGCCACTGCCCCAGAATCTGAGTTCAACCCCAAAATCGTTCATTTCACAATCGATTCGATCCCTTCGATTCAATTTGTCATCTCGATACAACATGCTTCTTCTGATTTGTTTTTCTCTGTCGGTTATCTGTTTTCTGATTTGTTATTACATTCGCTTTCTCTGTCAGGTTTAAATTTTTTTGCGTCAAGTTTTGCTCGTTTTGCGTTCTGTCCGGTTTCGATGAGAGATTTGTATTTGTGGACTGCTTGCGTTTTGTCCTGTTTGGTGTTTGTGGACTGGTCGGCGTCAACACGCAGGTAACTACCTGCTTCTAGTCAATAGCTTCTCCATTCATGATTCAGGTAGGTATCAGCCGACACTCGACCTTAGCGACTGAAACCGAGCCGAGTTCGTCAGACCTCCGGTAGGGGTAAAACAGCGCTGTTCACTAGAAGCCGAGCCCGCTGAAATTTAATTCAAACCACGCCAGTTTGCTACCTACGTATTATTGCAGTAATAAAAGGTACAAACTGAAAATGTTAATTTGACATCTTGAGAAAATCTCCCGCCAGATCATCTCATTAATCTCTCTTTTGTCTGGGTAATCAATTTTGTGGCTACAGTTTTCTCATGGTTTTTAGTTAGATACACACATTAGTAGCTATATTTCTAGGTATGTACAACTTCGTTGGTTTCTATCACCCAGAAATTGTTCACCACTCGTTGGAGAGATGTCAGATAACAGATTGGACAGATCACAGATAAGTCGAGGAGGAGTTCCTACCGCTACCTACCTATAATTACTGTATTGATATGTACATACAGACAGTATATTAATTCGACTTCTCTCGAAATCTCTCTCAAATGCATCTCGCTGATCTGTCATGTACTTACCTACCTACATAATCTAGCGGACAAATACTCGAATTTTGTTACGGTAATAAATTTTGAGGCAACATTTTCTAATGGTTTTCACTTAGCTTCCATTAGTTACTAGGGGAAAGTGACCTAATATGAGATGCTTTTTTTGGAAGGCGCTAAAGGCCACTCAAATGCAATTCAGAAATTTGATTTTTTAATAATTTCGTTCATTAACATCCCCTATTCAAAAATATGTATTCAAATTTCCATTACCTACCTGTCATTGAAAAGCTCGAATAAATCTAGTTACCAAAAATTCAGTGTTTACCTGTTTGGACAATAATTATGTTGCCCAATATGAGATACTAAGCGTTCTCAATTTATGAGACTGTCTCATATTAGGTCAATCTTCATCAACAACGCAATAATAAGACATTTGAAGCAAAAATTTCATAACGAACATTTTCCCCTAGTTGAATTGTAAAAACACTAACCTGACGGCCTGTAGGTAGGTCCCTGAGAAGATGGAGAAAAAACCTTTCAGTTAGAAGGTGGCGGCCATATTGGTAACTGACATGCCCACGATGGATGAGGTTAGCTTGTTCCCATCTCCCTCACTCAAGGCCAACTCTAGGAGTTAGTTCATAACAAATCCGGTCGGAAGCAGCTCCACATAAACGCAATACAGGGCTATCTCATATTAGGAATGTATCTCATATTAGGTCACTTTCCCCTATATTCGTAGGTACGTACAACTTCGTTTGTTTTTGTCGCACAGAAATGCTCACAACTGGTTGAAGAGGTCTCAGATAACAGATTGGAAGATAGATAACAGATAAGCTAAGCCGAGGAGAAGCTTCTAGCTCTGTCTCGCCCCTAGCGAACATCTGACCAACCCGGCTCGGTTTCAGTCGCTAAGGTCGAGTTCAGCCGACTGGTCATTGTTTTTGTTGTATTTTTAGTTTACTATATTTTTGTAACGCATGAATTCGTTGGCTAATTTGCAGCAGAAATTGCCGACGTTTTCGTACGATGATGGGGTGTTGATTAAAAGATCTAAGCTTTGCTGAATATCACTGGTACCAGTAAATAAGGGAATATCAGTAATATCAGTAAATAAGGGAAGGGTTTTCTTGCCTTGGGGTATGTTGTAGACATATCTGTTGGTTTTGTGTTCTGTTTTGGTGCCCCACCGTTTTCTGACCCCATGCACCGCTACTGTATCTGCCACAAAATACAACAGCTCGGTCTGATGAAAGACTACAATTCCAAGCCTTTTGGTTTATTATTCTGTGAATAATACACCTATGTAATCGCTCAGCAAAAAATTTTTATAACACCCCCTCAAACTTTTTTCTTTTCCGTTTCAAGGTGCGTAGATTCCAAAAATGCAATGTCCGTCCGCCGTACGCCGTCCGCCGTCCGCCGTACGCCGTCCGCCGTATCACGTGTACAGGCTTCATTTTCGGCCAAAAAAAGTCGTTCTTTCGCACACATGCTCCATTTGGGCCCTAGTTGTGTCCCGAAACTTTTCAGCCCGATCGGAATACACCCTGGGGTGTTATGAGTGAAAATGTGTGTAAAAATAGGTACTTTTTGCGTTTTAGCAACATGTTGGTAACATGAGCTTTTTAGGTATCGGTTCCCATGTTTTTTTGGACGAGAAGACCGAATATAAAGACGATTTTGACCAAGGAGTGGAAAATTGAGGTTGTACCAGATGTTCAGCTCCCAAAATTGATTTTTTATGAGTCAAAAACCTACTGAAATCGTCTGAAATCACCATCAATTTGTAGAATAACACTAGGAAAAGTGTCAACACGTGGATCAAGACGATTAAATGGCTCTACCAATGATCAACGATAATTTTAAAAAAAAAAGGAGCGTACCACCTAATTTAAGTTTTGGGGGCCAAAATTGGTGGAAACCATCAGAAATAGCTATTTCAATTATTTTACATGAAAGCAACAATAAATGAACAGCCAGCATTTCTGTAGTTGTGTCCAGTAGAATAATAAACCCATGTGCCAAGGACTTTGCAGCGTTTTTCAAGGGAGTTGGCGCTTACGTACTCTGGCGCTTATGTCATCCAACCTGGCGCTCAAGATTCAAGTATGATGTATGAAGTGTTATACACGAACTAATTCACTCGCGACGAAATCGTGGAAACCCATTTCAAAGAAAAACGGAGTTATTGAAAAATAGTATATTTCCACTAATACACGAAAAACGCTAGTTATTGAAAAATAGTCTATTTCCACTAATACACGAAAAACGCTAGTTATTGAAAAATAGTCTATTTCCACTAATACACGAAAAACGCAAAAAACACTGTTACCTACTGCTTGCTACGGTTTTTTTTTTGCGTTTTTCGTGTATTAGTGGAAATAGACTATTTTTCAATAACTCCGTTTTTCTTTGAAGTGTTATACAGATCGAGAGAGCAGCAACGGGGTTTTGTTCGTTGATTTGCCCGCCTTTCGTCAAATTCCAGCTAAGAAAACAAGTGTCATCGAACCTGTTGGTTCTCCTTCTCCGTTTCGAAACCTCCTTTGCATAAGGTGTTTATCAGCCCGCCGGGCGTTGAAAGTCGTGGCTCTGGGAAGGGTTAAGCGGTGGAAAAATTAACCTTTAGAGCGTTGCATCGGGTCAGAGGTGCTGGATAATAGTCGACCTCTGCCGCTTCTGATTGTGACTTGTTGCGCGCTTGAAAAATCTCTGGTGAGGCTCCGTCTGGTGATGAGGAACATCGAAACATTATTTGTCACCAGATGAAATTCTAAAAAATGGGCGGAGTGACATCTGAATCCAGTGATTTCTCGACAGCGCACTGTGCTTTGATTGTAAGGGAAACGTGGAAAAAATTATTTTACGCACTAGAAAAGTGTACCTACCCATCCTAATGTATTTATCCTGACAGAATCCAAATTTGGAGTCAACATTCAAGTTTTTTGGTTGCATTACAGATCGAAAACTAGAAATAACACTGACAAATTTTACTGTAAGGTAGGTATCGGAACCTGATCTATTTTTCAACAATTGACGCTATTCAAAATTTGTTATCGTCGTAAAATTTTCAATTTTGAAACAGTAGCTTTATCGCATAGAAGTAGAAATGCATATTTAGATTTCAGGCTCCAAAGGAGAAAACAACTTCAGGGCCGGTTGTGATTAATTTGATTTAACTTTTATTCCATTTTTACTTCATTTTCCATGTGTATATGCTTCACCCCATTTCTACCACCCTTTGTATACGTTTTTCGTTATCTCGTTCCAAGTACCGAATTTGATAATCACTCAAAACCCACATTTTTTAAATAGGTACTTACCTTGATTGCCGAGAGTTTTCAGTTATTCCTACACCGAAGTGCTTTTCATATCGCGATTCATTGTCGTCATTTTGCAGATTTCGTTGCGCACTGGTTATATTTGAAGCATTTCCCAAAAATACAGTGTAATGTTAGGAATTTCTGTCTATCATTTTCCCGAAGTACGTACCTTTGACACCAGGAGTGTCTTGAGTTAGCCAATCAGGCCGACTGAGCAAACCGCCGGATTTTACCACCTACCAGGTAAAATTCATGAATATTCACAGGTTAATCACGGATTCTAATATCATCAGTCACGGATTCCTGTGATTAATTCGTAATTCCTACGATTAATCACCATCAGTTCCTGTGATTAGTTACAGATTTCTGCAATTATTTTTTTTTTTTTTTCAATTCAATAAATTTTAATTTTCAAACACACTTTTTGGTTTATTATTCTGTGAATAATACACCTATGTATTCGCTCAGCAATAAATTTTTATAACACCCCCTCAAAATTTTTTCTTTTCCGTTTCAAGGTGCGTAGATTCCAAAAATGCAATGTCCGTCCGCCGTCCGCTGTCCGCCGTATCACGTGTACAGGCTTCATTTTCGGTCTAAAAAAGTCGTTCATTCGCACACATGCTCCATTTGGGCCCTAGTTGTGTCCCGAAACTTTTCAGCCCGATCGGAATATACCCAGGGGAGTTATGAGTGAAAATGTGTATAAAAATAGGTACTTTTGGTGTTTTAGTAACATGTTAGTAACATGAGCTGTTGAGGTATCTTTTTCCATGTTTTTGGGGACGAGAAGGCCGAATATGAAGTCGATTTTGACCAAAGAGTGGAAAATTGAGGTTCTACCAAAGGTTCAGCTGCCAAAATTGATTTTTTATGAGGCAAAAACTTGGAAAATCGTCTGAAATCACCATAAATTTGTATAATAACACTAGAAAAAGTGTCGACACGTGGATCAAGACGATTAAATGGCACTACCAATGATCAAAGATAATTTGAAAAAAAAAAAAAAATTAAAAGGAGCGTAGGTACCTACCTAATTTGTGTTTTGGGGGCCAAAATTGGTGGAAACCATCACAAATAGCTATTTCAATTATTTCACATGAAAGAAACAATAAATGAACAGCCAGCATTTCTGTAGGTATGTCCAGTAGAATAATAAACCCATGTGACAAGGACTTTGCAGCGTTTTTATGAGTAACAAGTAAAAATAAGTCCAAGTATAAAAACGCTGCAAAGTCCTTGTCACATGGGTTTACTATTCTATTGGACATACCTACAGAAAGGTTGGCTGTTCATTAATTGTTTCTTTCATGCGTAATAATCGAAATAGCTACTTCTGATGGTTTCCATTAATTTTGGCCCCCAAAACACAAATTAGGTACGCTCTTTTTTTCTTTTTTTTTAAAACTATCTTTGATCATTGGTAGTGCCATTTAATCGTCCTGAACCACGTCTTGACACTTTTTCCAGTGTTATTATACAAACTGATGGTGATTTCAGACGATTTCCCAGGTCTTTCACTCATAAAATCAATTCTGGGAGCTGAACATTTGGTAGAACTCAATTTTCCACTCTTTGGTCAAAATCGACTTCATATTCGGTCTTCTCGTCCCCAAAAACATAGAAAACGATATCTCAGAAGCTCATGTTACCAATATGTTGCTAAAACGTAAAAAGTACCTATTTTTACACACATTTTCACTCATAACACCCCTGGGTATATTCCGATCGGGCTGAAAAGTTTCGGGACACAACTAGGGCCCAAATGGAGCATGTGTGCGAAAGAATGATTTTTTTAGACCGAAAATGAAGCCTGTACACGTGATACGGCGGACGGCGTACGGCGGACGGACATTGCATTTTTTGAATCTACGCACCTTGAAACGTAAAAGAAAAAATTTTGAGGGGGTGTTATAAAAATTTTTTGCTGAGCGAATACATAGGTGTATTATTCACAGAATAATAAACCAAAATCCAACAACTAAAAAATCCAATAAAATAATAATTAAATCTAGTAGTTGAAATCCCACGAAGGCAAAGCCTGTGTGTGGGCAATCGCCACATCTGTAATAATTACAGATTTCTATGATTAATCACAGATTTCTGTGATTAATCATAAACTCCTGTGATTACGAATTCATTCTTAATTTAATTTTAATCATAATCTTACTCCGTGATTATGATTTTAATCTTAATCCTACTTTGTGATTAAGAATTTAATCTTATTCATATTCATAGAAAAATATTCATATGATGAAAAATATTAATCTTATTCATGATTAAGATTTTGCCCATCACTGGTGGGGGGGGGAGGTGATTTCAATTAATCACTTGACGTCATCAAGTATTTGTCGGAACGCGTATGACGTCATCAAGTGACGATGTTTCCCTGGCGTCCGTGATCCGATAACCGGTGGATCTGATTCCCCCCCACCCCCCACCGATCGCCCTCCTCCTTCCCCGCAAAACGACGTTTTTTTTGCACCTGACTTGACGACCGACTTGACGACTAATCGGGCGATGGAGGCGGAGGACCCGAAACCGGGGAATTGGGTCTCGTCCCGTTTTCCCATCAACGTGTAAACCGGCGGCGTCGATCCCCCCCCTGACCCGCCTCAACGTGCACTGTAATCCAAACCTTCCTTTTAATTACAGTGCACTCTACTGGGATGGTTCCAGGGTGGGGGGGGGGGGGGGGTCTGGCAGAGCTCTATTAGTGCCAATCCTGTTACGGTTATTACCCCCCACCGCACCCCCTCACCCGCCTATCTGTCCTCCATCTGCTCCTTCTGGAGGGCTACAAATTAAAATAGTCCACCTATCGCCTCCAATTTAACCTATCGCTTCCAATTTAACCTATCGCCTTCGATCTACCCCCCCCACCCACCAGACCGAAGCGCTTCTTTCTAATCAAATCCCTCCTACCGCCATCCCGCCCACTCCCGAGAGCTCAGCGGCTGTCGTCGAGCGCTTTGTCGCTTCACCTTTGACATGACGTCGTTTCTGACGTCACCTCAGGCAAGCCTCTAACGTTATTTGTGTTCGCTCCGACGTCATCTCATAGCTGCCACTGACGTCTCCAAGGTTCAATAACGCCACATTAAACGCCACATGGTCACGTCATTAATCCTCATTGACCTTAGAAGTGAGATCATTCAGTTTCAGTGACGTCACGTAGAGGAAAAGACGTCATTCAGTCTCGGTATACAAAAGACCAGTGACGTCATCACAATACCCACAACAGCCGTCATAACATATATAAGGTCATGACGTCACCTCATCGCCAGTGAGTCGCCATAACTGTCACTGCCATCATACCACTAATTTCCCTATTCCTCTCACAATTGACGTCATAAAATTTCAGTGACGCCAATTCAGACTGGGGACTAATGGTCTCTAAGGTCATGACGTCACCTCAGCGTCAGTGAGTCGCCATAACTTTCACTGCCATCATAACACTAATTTCCCTTTTCCTCTCACAATTGACGTCATCAAATTTCACTGACTCCAAATCAGACTGGGAACTAATGGTCTATAAGGTCATGACGTCACCTCAGCGTCAGTGAGTCGCCATAAGTGTCACGACCATCATAACACTAATTTCCCTTTTCCTCTCACAATTGACGTCATCAAATTTCACTGACTCCAAATCAGACTGGGGACTAAAATGGTCTATAAGGTCATGACGTCACCTCATCGCCAGTGAGTCGCCATAACTGTCACTGCCATCATAACACTAATTTCCCTTTTCCTCTCACAATTGACGGCATCAAATTTCACTGACTACAAATCAGACTTGGGACTAAAATGGTCTATAAGGTCATGACGTCACCTCAGCGTCAGTGAGTTGCCTTAACTGTCACTGCCATCATAACACTTATCTCCCTTTTCCTCTCATAATTGACGTCATCAAATTTCACTAACACCAAGTCAGACTGGGAACTAATGGTCTATAAGGTCATGAGGTCACCTCAGCGTCAGTGAGTCGCTATAACTGTCACTGCCATCATAACACTAATATCCCTTTTCCTCTCACAATTGACGTCATCAAATTTCTGTGACGCCAATTCAGACTGGGGACTAATGGTCTATAAGGTCATGACGTCACCTCAGCGTCAGTGAGTCACCCTAACTGTCACTGCCATCATAACACTAATCTCCCTTTTCCTCTCACAATTGACGTCATAAAATTTCAGTGACGGCAAGTCAGACTGGGGACTAATGGTCTGTAAGGTCATGACTTCACCTCAGCGTCAGTGAGTCGCCATAACTGTCACTGCCATCGTAACACTAATTTCCCCTTTCCTCTCACAATTGACGTCATCAAATTTCAGTGACGCCAATTCAGACTGGGGACAAATGGTCTATAAGGTCATGACGTCACCTCATCGCCAGTGAGTCGCCATAACTGTCACTGCCATCATAACACTAATCTCCCTTTTCCTCTCACAATTGACGTCATCAAATTTCACTGACTCCAAGTCAGACTGGGGACTAATGGTCTATAAGGTCATGACGACACCTCATCGCCAGTGAGTCGCCATAACTGTCACTGCCATCATAACACTAATTTCCCTTTTCCTCTCACAATTGACGGCATCAAATTTCACTGACTACAAATCAGACTCGGGACTAAAATGGTCTATAAGGTCATGACGTCACATCAGCGTCAGTGATTCGCCATAACTGTCACTGCCATCATAACACTAATTTCCCTTTTCCTCTCACAATTGACGTCATCAAATTTCACTGACTCCAAATCAGACTGGGGACTAATGGTCTATAAGGTCATGACGTCACATCAGCGTCAGTGAGTCGCCATTACTGTCACGACCATCATAACACTAATTTCCCTATTCCTCTCACAGTTGACCTCATCAAATTTCACTGACTCCAAATCAGACTGGGGACTAATGGTCTATAAGGTCATGACGTCACTTCAGCGTCAGTGACTCGCCATAACTGTCACTGCCATCATACCACTAATTTCCCTTTTCCTCTCATAATTGACGTCATCAAATTTCACTGACTCCAAATCAGACTGGGAACTAATGTTCTATAAGGTCATGACGTCACATCAGCGTCAGTGAGTCGCCATTACTGTCACGACCATCATAACACTAATATCCATTTTTCTCTCACAATTGACGTCATCAAATTTCACTGACTCCAAATCAGACTGGGAACTAATGGTCTATAAGGTCATGACGTCACCTCAGCGTCAGTGAGTCGCCATAACTGTCACTGCCATCATACCACTAATTTCCCTTTAGTCTCACAATTGACGTCATCAAATTTCAGTGACGCCAAATCAGACTGGGAACTAATGGTGTACTCTATAAGGTCATGACAGGAGGATTAGTTCAGTTCGATGGGCGAATGACTGTAATAGTCTGGAACAGTTATTCGTTTTATTACCCGATTACAAGTTAATTGTTGGTTGTATTTATTTTCCGGATTATGTTACCGATTCCCAAGTGATGCTGTTTGCGGAAGAGGTTGACCGTTTAACTCTTTCGAATCCTGGTTACGATTTGTTTATTGTCTGTGATTTCAATCTCCCTGGCTTGTGTTGGAATGTGGAATTAGGTGCGATCGATTGTGTTAATTCTCGTATGTCAAGTAAATCTAGGGTTTTGATTGATCTTATTAATGGTGCTAATCTGAAACAATTTAATGGCCTGCGGAACCCCTACGGGAATATTGTCGATTTGCGTCTTTCCACTATACCTGATATTGCTTTAATGCCTGCTGATCCCTTAGTTACGCTTGATCTGCCACATCCGGCTTTTGAGTGCGTTATTCCTTCTTGTAATTCTAATGTTAAGAATTTCTGTACTCAATTTATCTTCAATTTTAAAAAGGCTAATTATTCAGAGGTGAATAAATTTCTCCTAGGTATTGACTGGAATTTCTGTAAGTTTTACGGTTTGAAGAGGCCACAATTAAGTTCTTCGCTATCCTTGAAAATGCAATAGCATTATACGTACCACCCACTCGAGATATTACGAGTATTAGTACTTTTCCGAAGTGGTTCGATAGGGACCTAATCAGGATGGTCAAAGATAAAAATTTTGTACATGCCAGGTACAAATTCTCGTACCTAACATCAGATTACAATTTATACTCTGAGCTTAGAAGGAAATGTAAAGAGAAATCTCATGCTCTGTGTAGGATTTGGGTGGGCAATGTGCAATCTTCTTTAATAGCGGATGTGAAAGAGTTTTGGAATTATTTTAATTATTATTTGCCAAATTTTTTTAATTATTGCCAAATCGGCATCTAGGCAGGATGTCATTGTGAGTTTGTTCGCGAAGCGGTTTTCTACTGTTTTTGATCCCCCTACTGACACTGTTCTTGACGATGCGTCTCTTTCTACATTTCATCTTGGTTCACTTACCATCAACAGAGAAACGATTTCTCGTGAGATTTCTGCCTTGGATGCTAATAAGGGTATGGGTCCGGATGGTATTCCACCTGGTCTTCTTACAAATTGCAATGAAAGTATTTCTCTGCCCTTATTTTATCTCTTCAACCGGTCCCTTGATCTCGGTATTGTTCCTTCTAAATGGAAATTGTCCTATGTAACACCCATTCCAAAGAAAGGTGACCCTTCTAATGTCGAGGATTATCGCCCCATCTGCTCAATCTCTTCAATTCCAAAATTATTAGAAAAAATAATCGTTGACCGTACAAGACCTTTAATAATCAGTTATCTCACTTTGCATCAGCATGGGTTCTTGGCTAAAAGATCAACGGTAACTAATTTACTTAGTTTCCAAAAATTCATATTTAAAGCTTTTGAGTTGGGCAGTCAGGTCGATTGTGTCTACACAGATTTCTCGAAATGTTTTGACAAGGTCCCTCATTCGCTATTGCTTAGCAAGATGAAATCTTTTGGATTTTTCGGTTCAGTACTAAAATGGTTCTCCAGCTACCTATCAGGCCGTTTCCAAATCGTGAAACTTAAATCTTCATTGTCTGCTCCGTTCGCTGCCACATCGGGAGTGCCGCAGGGTTCACACGTTGGCCCTTTTTGTATTCTTATTTTTGTTAATGATATTGTATCGATTTTTCCAGATAATGTGTATTTTTCTCTTTTGCTGATGATTTACAAATTTATTCTATGGTGGGGTCTGATTGTTTGAATATTCAGAGCGCTCTCGATTCATTGTCGGTATGGTGTGTAAACAATAATTTGTTTATGAATGTTGATAAGTGTGCGGTCATGACCTTCGGTCGATCGGCCAAACAATTGTTATTCGACTACACTTTTAATAGTGTGAGTTTAAACCGAGTAAATGAAATTGAAGACCTTGGTATAATCTTCGACACGCGGTTGACATTCGTTTCTCATATTGACGATGTTTGTATGAGGGCGATGAGGTCCTTGGGGTTTTTGAAACGTCACACTAGGGATTTTACCGATGTGAAGCCTCTAGTCGCTCTGTACTGTGCGCGCTTGTGCGTTCTGAGCTGGAGTATGGCTCGATCATCCGGTCCCTTTTCTATGAGAATGCGAGCGAGCGGATTGAGCGTGTTCAGCGGTGTTTTGCGCGGTACGTTGCCTTTAAGCAGCGCATCGATTGGCTTGGCTTTGATTATAGAAGTGTCCTTCGGCTTTGTGCCATTGACGCTCTTGATCGGCGTCGCCAGATCGCCGACTACGTGTTCATCTTTAATTTGTTTCATAATAAGATTGACTGCCCCCACCTGCTGCAAATGATTAATATTCATGCCCCCCTGCACCACACTAGAAGTAACGATTTATTTTATGTCCCGTCCTGTACCACTAATTATTTATTTAATAATCCCATTCTCAGAGCACAGCGAACCCTAAACCGTTTGGCAGCGGATGACGGTTTTGATTTGTTTTACGACTCTATTGGTCATCTGAAAAGATTAATTCGGAATAGCATTTAATTTAGTAACACATATTTTATTTTGTATAGTTTTTTAAAATTACTTCTCTTTTTTATTTATTTTTTGTGTACTCTGTACGAGGCTGTGTTTTTTATTCTGTTTTTTCTTTGTAATTGGGCGTTGCCCATATATTTCTAAATAAATAAAATAAAATAAAATAAATAAAAATGACGTCACCTCAAAGTGTCAGTGAGTCGCCATAACTGTCACTGCCATCATAACACCAATTTCCCTTTTCCTCTCACAATAGACGTCATCAAATTTCAGTGACGCCAAATCAGACTGGGGACTAATGGTCTATAAGTTCATGACGTCACCTCAGCGTCAGTGAGTCGCCATAACTGTCACTGCCGTCATAACAGTAATTTCCCTTTTCCTCTCACAATTGACGTCATCAAATTTTACTGACGCCAAATCAGACTGGGGACTAATGGTCTATAAGGTCATGACGTCACCTCAGCGTCAGTGACTCGCCATAACTGTCACTGTCGTTATAACACTAATTTCCCTTTTCCTCTTACAACTGCCGTCATCAAGGATCAGTGACGTTAAATGCCTCTCTAGAGGGTGGAGTATTATGTTGGTTACGGCAAATGTGCCTAAGAAAAGAAAATTATTCAAGGAGTAACCAATAGTTGTTCAAGTAGAGTTTCCCCGTTGGTTATGACAAAAATGTTTTTCGCTCATTTGATTTTTCGGAAATTCTGGATTTAAAGGAAAGTGGAGGGGGGAAATGGATTTTAAGGTACTTAAAGGTACTTAACGTACTCAGAACAGGCTGCAATTCAAAGGCGATGCACCCAAAACTCTTTAGTACACATTATTGCAAGAAAAATATTTCCCGCCTTTTTGTTGTGGGTTACGACAAAGTGCGCTCTGGAGATATTTCTCTCCTGTTCTCTAACTCGATTAGACATCTTTCCTTTTGAGCCGCCATTTTGTCCTCCTCCCCCCTTCAATAACCCCGTACCCCCCCCCCCCCCCCCCCGAGCTAATTGGCTCCAGAACTAAGGGCCTCTCGGGAATCACTTATACTAATTCTATTAAACCCGAGCTGTAGTTAACTCGGTCCATTAAGCGCCGTTTACGATTGCAAAGCCTTCGGGTGGCGACTGCGGCCAGGTGGACTTGTCCAGGGACCTGTCCCCGTAATTATGCCCCCCCCCCCCACCCCCCCAATTCGACCACTCGTTTAGATTTCCTAATCCGAATTCACTAAGTATCGTCGACGTCGTGATACAATTTTTTTTTTCAGGTACCTATAAATTCCTTTTATATTGAAAAACTGTTACATTATAACCCTTTTACAACAGGTAGTTATATAATAATAATATTGGAAATATAATCCTCCATATGGGCTTGTCCCGTGTGAAGGATGAGTATCCATGAACACGACTAGTATTTGAATTAATGAATATTCCGTAGTAATACAAAATAAACCTTTTGACAGAGATTCGATCAACTTCAATAAATAAATTGCAACAAAATTAATACATTAATAAAATTATTAATAAACTAATTGTAAGATTATACAAAAACAACATTAACAAAACCAATCAGCACACAACAAAGCAGCATTAACTTTAGTAAAAAAAATTTTTTTTTTTTTAAGCGCTGCCGTCTACCTGCCAGTGGTTTGTGTTCATGATGGTACTCGTACATTTATCGTCGAATGAAATCTGGGGGTGTCCCCCAGACCCCCGGATTAGAAGAGTTTAGATCAAGGATCAAAGCAAGGAAACATGGAACATGTTTTTCGAATAGGTACATAATAACAGAGGATAAATAGATATGTAGAAAAAACGTCTGCCAATTCGAGTAGGCAGTAGGTACAGCTTCCTCACTTGAATCACATGAACTTATGGAGTAGTTGGGTAGGTTCCTTTTGATACGGGACCATCTGCGATCCAACCCGCGTGTACCCTCAAAATTTCAGCTCTCTACGACTATTTTTCGCGTAGGGAGAAGCGTTACAAGGAAATGGTCAACGTTTCATGTTCGCGCATGCGCACACGGAAGTTACATTACAATTCCAATGAAATTCATTTGGAACTATCGAAGTATTATTCCTGATCTACCCGCCAGGTGTGAACTCATTTCAACGATATTTAGGGTTGTTGTGGGCATTTCAAGTATTTCACGTTTGCGCCTGCGCAGAAGAAAGTTACAGTACTTTTTCAATGATTATTGTACGGAACCATCTGTGACCCAACTCGCACCTACCCTCCAAATTTCAGCCCATTTTGGCCATTATTTCGGGTAGTTATGGGCGTTACAAGGAATTACCACAGACAGACAGACAGTCACGGAACCAAAAATGTTCCTGGATGTTTAAAACGCGAAATGGTAATGGAAATTTTCGTTTTGGAGGACTTACTTTTTTTAAACTCAATTACGAATCCAAGGCTTCCCTGCCTTCGGTAGTGAGGAAGCAAAGAACTTCACCTGATTTCCAAGCCTCGAACCAGTGATCTAATTCAATGTAATACACGTCGTTACCACTGCGCCACCAAACTACCTCAAGCTTCTAGGACTTCCGTGAGACAGTAGCTGGCAGCTGCTACAGCCGGAAACGGCCGAACGCCCTCGCCAGTTTTAAGCGAAGTGGACTCTCCTCGGGGAAGGCGGATGTGGTACGAGAGGAGGTGTGTAGGGTGGCAGGAGTGGGGCGACCGGTTTAGGAGGGGAGCCCATGTTACTGGGACACGACAGGACGCACTCCAGCCCGGTTTACTCCAGTAAAAACATGTTCCATGTTAAAAATAATAAAAATAGCGCGTAGTTCGCGTGGTGCGTAGTTTACCTACGCACTTATAACACTTCTTTATCTCGTGGACAGAGCAGACTTGGCCACAAAAAGAGGATGCGAAGATGGAGCAACCGAAATGACTAGGAGTATATTCAGGGTGATTCCTGATAAAACCGAAAAAACAGCGCTGCAAATTATTACACAACGGTTAGTTATTTTCCTGTATAGAAGCCACTCCAGCACAGATCACTTTTTTCTGTGGTCAGTAGCTGCCCTCGTGCTTCCCCCAGGAATGCCCTAAATCCTAGAGCCGACTGGGGACAGTTTCATAAATATGCGGTGCATTCAAGAGTTCTTTTCATTTATTCGGGCGAGCCCAATTACAAAATAAAAATGATGTCATTCTAAACGTGAGGACAGAAAAGAAGGAAAAAAGATACAATGGTCAATCATAATTTATTTGTTGTTATTCATTAGCATAGCGTTTGTTCAAGTTCCAAAAGTACCGATCTACAAAATCCAAAACAACCACCGATCTTCAAATGAAATAATATAACAGAAAAACCAACTCGATTTCATACGCCATGCGTGATTATAACCAGGTGTTCCCACAGCAAACGTAGGTATTGATCTATGCAGAAGTGGAGTGGATTGGAGTGGTTGGTCTATACAGGTAAATAATAAACCTTTATGTAATAATTTGCGGAGTAAAAAAAATTATTTTCGGATTCTACGTACTTTTAAACGTAAACCAACAAATTCTGCGGTGATGGAGGGTTTTTTCATGCTCTATTACAAAGATATTTATTAATGAAAAAATGGTCACTCGTTCTGTTTTTTGAAATTGTAGCTATTTCAATTATAGAAATATGAGTGTCGTCAACTGCGCAAATAATACTGATGAGCCCATATGTCGTGAGCGGGTGTGTCGTGCTCACGACATGGCGGGTGTTTTTGGATGAGGATGAAGTTGTGAGGTTGGATGAAGGGGGATGCGGATGGATGAGAAAGGCCGTGCTCCGTAGGAGTCTTTTGCACTAACGCCTCGCGGTTTTCACCACAGCAGGCGCTAGTCTGGAGGGAAGTTCAGCTCCCCGCGGTTTTCACCACAGCAGACACCTGGAAGGTAGTGGATGGCTCCCCGCGGTTTTTACCACAGCAGGAGCTAGAGGAGAAGGAGGAATCCCATGCTTTTCACCATAGCAGATACCAGGAAAGAGGGAGCACCCGCGGTTTTCACCACAGCAGGCGTTTGTTGGAGGGAAGTTTAGCTCCTGCGGTTTTCACTACAGCAGGCACTTGCGGTAGCGGCTCCCCGCGGTTTTCAACACAGCAGGCACTTGCGGTAGCGGCTCCCCGCGGTTTTCACCACAGCAGGCACTTGCGGTAGCGGCTCCCCACGGTTTTCACCACAGCAGACACCTGGAAGGTATTGGATAGCTCCCCGCGATTTTTACCACAGCAGCAGCTAGAGGAAAAGGAGGTATCCCGCGGTTTTCACCACAGCAGATACCGGGAAAGAGGGAGCACCCCGCGGTTTTCACCACAGCTAGTGCAAGAGAAGGTAGGAGAGAAAGGTCGAGAGAGAAGTCGCAAGTCAAGGGCTGGTCAGTCGAATGACGAGCTGGGCCAAAAGGTCTGCTTATAGACCCGTTTCCACCCGTCCCTCGTCCATAATCGGCCGTTATGACCGTTGAGGAGCGATGGCGGTTGGTGAAGGCGACCTTCTCCCTTGGCGCTACCCGGCTCGCCGTTCCCTTCGTTTATTTGGTAAAATCTTTCTATATTACATCCGAGTGGTTAGTTTAGAGATTCGAGGGGAACCACGACACTATATTTTGATGAGTTTTGAGTTTCTTGGAAAATGATGGGAAAACCTTGAACGGTGTCGGCGATAACGCGAGGGAACGAGGTCCAAAACAGGAAGAAGAGTTTCAAGGTGTCCCATATTAGGAAACCCTCCGTAATTAGTGTGGTGGCTCCCTCTGTGTGTGATGGGCGAGGGGGCGAACGCGTCATCCGAAAACAAGTTTGACCCAGTTGGCCAAGTACAATAACGTGCGAGAATTTATCGGAGTTTCTTCGAGATTTGCTCCTCGCCCCATTCCGTCGCCTTTCCAACCTCGTATATCCACGTCGGAATTTCTCTCTCTTTTTCTCCCCCCCCTTTGGTTTATGATTTTCAATAATGAACCTTGCGAATCGACAAAGAAAAACTTGCTGCTGGGACGAACATCGAGTCAACCTGTCTCGTGGCCTTGAGAATCCACGTCTAAATAAACAGACAGCAAACTCGGCGACCATGGAAAATCGTGCAGTTTTCCAGTAGTTCGAAACGTCGTCAGCGCGGCCACTTGATGCCGCCCTGTGCATTGTGCTTTGCTGTCAATCAAATAAAATTATTTGATTTGCTTTGAGGTGAAATGAAGTAGCTGTTTCCAAAATCTGCGAAACATTACTCTTTGGGGAGGAAAAAATTGAAACCCGGCCTACTGGCGTCTAAATTATGCAGTAATATCATTACGATATATTATTCTGGACTGACGACTCGGACATTCCCTACAACATGCAATTTACAAGGCTTGAGATGTAGGTCGAAATGTAACAATAATAATTATAATTACTATGAATTATAATATTAATTATTATTATGTTCTACGTCATGTAACAGACTCCAAGCTCAGTGGCAACCTTCAAATTATTCTGATAATCTCTTAACTCGTCTCTCATTATTTTCTGTAGATCAATAAAGAAAACAAAGCGCTGCAAATTATTACACAACGGTTTATTATTTACCTGTATAGATGCCCCTTCTGCGTAGAGTACTGTTTTCTGTGGTCAGTACCTACTCACGAGCTCCCCCCAGGAAAACCCTAAATGGAGTACTGGAGCCGGCCTATTCGAGTACTGTAGCTATTATTCCATTATTTTCAATTATTCTTATTCCATTCTTATTATATTATTCATAAAGAGGTATTATTTCATTCTTCAGATGAAATAATATCACGGAACAGCCAACTCGATTTCATACAGTCATTCGTGATTATAATCAGGTGTTCCCTAGATTGATATCTTGGCCGGATTTATACCGCTTCATTCACGATCATGTTGACGAAGCTTTCCTGTGCAAACGAACGGCTGGACGTACAATGCTCCGGGTGGTCTCAAAAAATTCTTTAGTTCAAGATCAATTAAAATACACTGCCAAGGTGATGGCACAGGAGCTTCCTCGTCACAATCAGAGTGACCCATTATAAAATAGCACAGTGACCCATTATAAAATAGAGGATTACATAACATTACATAACGTGAAATATACATATTACATAACATTACATTACATAACATTACATTACATAACATTACATTACATTACATTACATGAAATATACATATTACATAACATTACGTCCATAATACATTACGTCCATTATACATAATTGCGAAAGTGATGCGTGTTTGAAGAATTTCACGTTAGCGCATGCGCAGGGCGAACCGCTGGCTCTATCATGTTGAAATCTACATGGGACCTCAATGGGCCCTACCCGCTTAATCCCTGAGAATTACATTGAAATTGGGTGAAATCTTTGGTTACTACGGCTTTAACAAGGAAATTGAATCTATTTCACGCCAGCTCATGCGCAGAGCGCACCGAGGGTCCGATCATGCTGAAATTCATACTGGAACTCACTAGGCCTTGTCCAAACAACCCTTGAAAATTTGAGCGAAATTGAATCAAAATTGTGAAAGTTATGCGTGTTTGTTGAATTTAACGTTAGCGCATGCGCAGGGCGTACCGCTGGATCAATCATGTTGAAATTTGTATGGGACCTCAAGGGGCCTTATCCGCACCATCCCTCAAAATTTGAGCTGAATCAATTCAAAATCGTGGAAGTTATGGCTGTAACAAGGAAATGCGGACAGGCAGACCCACAGACCGACAGACACGGAACCAAATTTGTTCAGTAGGCTTTGAAACGCAAAATGCAAGTGGAAATTTTGATTTCTGAAGACAACAATTTTTTGGCTCACGAAAGTGAACACAAGGCTTCCGCTGCTTCGCAGACTCGGAAGCAAAACGTATAAAAAAACCCTTGTGCTGAAATTTTTCGAGCTATGGCGTTCCGAAAATTTCAACCCCTATTTTTCACCCCTCAGTAACGCCGAGCTTCGCGGACCAACTAGACCCAAATGGCAAATTTCATTAATTTTGGTTCATGATAACTAAGAAAAGTGCAACGTTTGGCGTACGAGGGCGGACAGAAATTTTTAACATTTTTATGTCTTAGCTCTGGCAGATGAACTGAAAATTGCTCACGAAAAATCGTTACGAAGAAGTGCTCACGGATACTTTTCTGATGATTTTCGCTTACAACCGACTCGTTGCTACGGAACTTTATCTTTGCCATTTTTCATCGTACAAAAATCGTTCACCACTCGTTCGAAAGTTCTTGATTCATCTGACTCATCACCACATCTCACGCTGCCAATTTTCTCCTCAATACGTCCCCGAGAAGCACTGATTACGAGCTTGGTGTGATGCGAAAACTTGTTTGGAGGGCGTTTTCGAAAAAGGAACATGACGGCAGATTATGGTTGGTGGAACTACTATGCTGGAACCTCATACATAGCTAAATCTAGTTGAATTCACTTCACCTTCGTATTTTTGAGTGGTGCGCGTGCGTGCGGTGGATTCTGAAGAATTTATAATGTTCTACTGGAGTACTTAGGTACTGGTTTCCCGACGCCGCTCGTAGACATGAAAATGGTTTCCCCTCGTTGCATACATGTATCCAACTTCTTTCTTCCTACTGCCGGTTTCTTTAGCTTACCCCCTCCGAATTTAGCTATTGGAATGAGTTGTGTAATTTCATAAACACCAACACCATAATAGCAACATAATGGTATGTTGAAGAGAATCTCGCAATTTTCTATCCTTTCGGATTCTACGTTTCTTCTTTGAAACAAAAACCAATTTAATCCCATTTTTGGATTCTACGTACCTTGAAGCGGAAACCACCAAATTTTGAGAGGGGTGAACAAAAATTTTTCATCCCGATTCCAAAGGTTCATTATTGAATATAACTTTTGTTCAAAAATTTAAAATAGCTGTTGATGCTACAACGAAATTACAGTGATTAACTAACCAAAAACTTTATGCAGTGTGGTTTGCTTGAAAAATTATTCGGTCTATCTTAAACCACCCAAGTGAGCGCAAGAGGTGTGGAAATTTGGATTTGATACGGTTTCGTTAATTTGTTGACCGTCGGTTGTTTCGTAATTATTGTTGATAGCCGTCAGTATCTGTAATTCCCCCGGCCTTAGGTTGTTTTGAAATTGTAGGGAGACGAGGAAGACAATATGAAAGTTATAGCCATCGTTAGGGGACAGTGGTGGCGCGTACGGTTCTCCGTGTTCATTTATTATCATCACTGATTGGGGGCAATGGCGGTTCTGAGAGAGTACAGTTGGGTAAAACTCTTGAGAACCAAGCCGAATCCCTCTCCCTACAGATGCACAAAGTTTCCTGGACCCCCCCCCCCCCTCTAACTTGCCAGAGGTTTTACAATCCGTCAATCAACAGTCTTCCAGATGTATCTGAAGAGCTGTGATTCGGTGATCTGCAACGACTGGGCTAGTGAGTTTGAACAGAAAAATCTGCATAGCTGGAGCCCTTTATCCAGACTACCCCCACTCGCCACGTTACGTTGAAACTGACGCTAACAGCTATTCATGTCAAGTACCAAAAGATAATTGCGGGGCCATAACGTTGCGCCATAACGAAGGCCGTAACGAGCATGTCGTTGAGGAAACGGTGAACTCGAGAAAAACCCAAATCTCTATCCAACCCCCGTCCCCGCCCTTCAGCAACATGAATCCTTCGACGGCCTTCGCAGTTATTCGTACGATCTTGTAATCGATTTTTCACCCACTCCCAGATATAAAATTAAGCTAAAATTTGTGCAATCATCTATCTTCGATGACAATACATAAATCAATCATGAAAAGATAAACTAATCATTAATTTCTGCTAGGTATACTCTGTCCGTGGCGGTCAAACCTTGCAATCGATTTTTCACCTACTTCCCGGTGTCTAATTGAGCTGAAATGTTGTATAGTCGTATATCTTCGATACTGATACATGAATCAATCATAAAAACATAGTAACTATTCAGTTAGACAAAACTTTCACACACGCAAGACTAAAAAACAGAAAATAATTATTTAAATAATTTTTTAAACCATGTTTTAAAAGTCTTACTAGGTTTAAGTGTAAAAAAATTTCTCGTAGCCATCAAATAACTTCAGCATAAAATAGGAAAACCATAAATGGAAACACTTGGGGCGCCTGCAATAAATATCATATTAAGCATACTTTTCTATCGCATGCACCCCACGTTTTGGTTTATTGTTCTGGGAATAATACACCTATGTACTTATTCGCTCAGCAAACAAATTTTACACCCCCCCCCCCCCCCCCCCAATTTTTTCTTTTACGTTTCAAGGTGCGTAGATTCAGAAAATGCAATGTCCGCCGTCCGCCTGATCATGCATAACGGCTTCATTTTCGGTCTAAAAAATTCTTTCTTTCGCACACATGCTCCATTCGGGGCCTAGTTGTGTCCCGAAACTTTGCAGCCCGATCGGAATGTATCCAAGAGTGTTCGAGTGAAAATGTGTATGAAAATAGGTATTTTTTGTGTATTAGTAACATGAGCTTTTGAGGTATCGTTTTCCATGTTTTTGGGACGAGAAGACCGAATATGAAGTCAATTTTTACCAAAGAGTGGAAAATTAAGGTTCTAACGAAGGTTCAGCTCCCAAAAAATTTTTTTTTATTAGTCAAAACCCTGGGAAATTGTCTGAAATCACCATCAATGTGTACAGTAACACTAGAAAAAGTGTTAACAGGTGAATCAATGCAATTAAATAGCACTATCAATGAGCAAAGATAATATGGGGAAAAAAGGAGCGTAATTCATGTTTGGGGGCCAAAATTGGTGGAAACCATCAGAAATAGCTATTTCAATTATTGCACGTGAAAGAAACAATAAATGAAGAGCAAACATTTCTGTACGTATATCCAGTAGAATAATAAACCCTTGTGACAAGGAATTTGCAGCGTTTTTCTACTTTATGCTGAAATTATTTTATGGCCACGACAAATTATTTTATAATTTTTATTCAGTTTCGAATATATACTGTTTTATCCAAATAAATTTGTAGCTACGATCTGCCCTGACTGGGTTCTGAGTTTAATAAATTCTATACTGTAGATTCTATGTAAGTTAGGAGTTTCCTGAGGTTCGGCCAGTGAAAACGATTTTCTTTATGCCAACATTTCGTTGTATTTATTCAACATCTTCAGGGCTAATGACAAACAACATGAGTGAAAGTAAGTAAATGATAGATCATGTCTAGGGTAAAAATAAAACTAGTATGAATGAATGACAATGTGGTAGGCTTACAATACAGAATATAGGCAGTACAGAAACGTACCTTAGAGATTATGATGATTATGATTATGATGAACAGAAGTTGATGGTTATGATGAAATTTAAGCAATTTGCTGACAATAATATTGTGGTTTGAATCTGGCGTTGGAAAAAAACAAAATGGTGTATGATGAGGTTGACATGACTGATGGTTGGTTGGGGCTAGATTAATGTGATTATGATGATGAAAGATGCACCTGTTGACTATAACGAATGGTAATGATCTTATTTGATTATATGAGCGTATATTCTACTGAGACTGGCGATGTCGGTTCTTTTATTACAACTACTACGATCTTTGACTATATAAATCATTTCTTTAATTTTCCTTTTTGAAAAATTATTTTCTGAAAATTAAAAAAAGATTTCTATAGTCAGAGATCGTAGTAGTTGTAATGAAAGAACCGACATCGCCAGTCTCAGTAGAATATACGCTCATATAATCAAATACGATCATTACCATTCGTTACAGCCAACAGGTGCATCTTTCATCATTATTATCACATTAATCATTCACCAATCTAGCCCCAAACAATCATCAGTCATATCAACCTCATCATCCGCCATTTTGTAGCTTATCATCCACCATTTTGTTTTTTCCCAACGCCAGTTTCAAACCACAATATTATTGTCAACAAATTGCTTAAACTTCATCATCACCATCAACTTCCTTCTGTTCATCATAATCATAATCATCATCATATGTAATCTCTAAGGTACGTTTCTGTACTGCCTATATTCTGTATTGTAAGCCTACCACATTGTCATTCATCCATGCTAGTTTTATTTTTACCCTAGTCATGATCTATCATTTACTTACTTTCACTCATGTTGTTTGCCATTAGCCCTGAAGATGTTGAATAAATTCAACGAAACGTCGGCATAAAGAAAATCGTCTTCACTGGCCGAACCTCAGGAACCTCCTAACTTATTTATTCCAGCGGTCAAGAACCTCATCATAGCGTAGATTCTATGTAAATATATTTCATCGGGCGTGTGGTTCGCGATTCCGGAAGTAATACAGCACCTCCGTGTTACTTCTATATTCAAACAGATAACCGATTGGAGCGTTAACGTCGCTGAACGGGCACATTCGAGAAAATGGTGGACGAGAACCATCCCGAATCCCTTTACCCGCAGAAGCAAAACATTTCCTGAACCCCCTTCCTCACCCTGCGGGCAGTAACCGCAGCCTTCACGATCCGTCTACCCGGCAAAAACGCATGATTAATATCCGCGTCCGGCCCTGCCTTTGTAAATCCACGTCGGGTAAGAAAACCAGAACCGCCGCTCGTCATTTACTCCAGTCAATTCGAAGCTTTTCCTCCTCGGCACCATCTCCCATCGTCATCTTTGGCAGCATCCACCAAAATCTTTTGTTCCTGACGCTCTTTTGTTTCATTCCATTTCCTCCTCCGCGGTGGTTTTATTCTCCTTCTTCTGCCTCTCTCCTGATTTACATGGGATGGGGGAGGACCCGTCTTTTGAACCTTCCCCTCCCTGCTCCGCCGAGATGGGTCTTCGCTCTTTTCATGTCTAATCAAAGACGAAAGGTAGCGGTTGATTGCGGTTGTAACAATACTTCTTCGTTAGTGGAAAGCTCCTTTTCTTTCTTTTTTTCCCCCGCCACTGTCCGGACATTGGAAGCGATGTGAAACTCACGGGAGTCCAGGTCGCTGAGGTCGACCTTTGCTAGGACAAGGCTAACCCTTAATGTGATTGTCCTTGAAATCTCGTCCCTTCTACGTGGAGAAGTAAATTCTTTCATTTCAGTCTTCGTAAATACTCACACCTGTGTATTGTACTCAACGAAATTAGGGCCAGGTGAGGGCAAATGAATGCTTCTGTACGAGTGAACTCAATCTCAATCAATACGCCCCACATTCGCAAAAAAATTGGCAAAGTTGTGTTAATAAAACAGAGTGAGTGAACTCAGAAAGCGCCGTGTGTATCACTTGTATGCACAACTGATTCTTCAGTGTTTATCAGCATTTTTCCTTGTTTTTTCTTATATTGAGACTGATTTGTAGTTTTTGTTGTTTTATTATGAAAACTATTTTTTATAAAGTCGTTGTTCAATAAAATCGTGTTCCAGTTATAAAATCATGAGGATGTAATCCGCCCCCCCCCCCCCCCCCACCACCAATAAAACTCTCTAGAATGGTGTATATCAAAATGGTACATGTGGCACGCTGCGACCGAATTGGCGAAGAAAATTGTTTACATGTGTATTATACACACTTCCTTTTTTGTTGGAATCCAGTGATCCCTCCCCCCCCCCCCCCCCACAACTCTGTTGCAAAAATTTACCCACCAAAAAACCCCCTTAGACGCAAAAAAGATTGATATCAATTTTTCCCGCCAAAATCGCCCTTCCCCCTCTGTTGGATGTGTGTATTGAAACCTTCGCCTGGGGGGCAAAAAGCTGCCCGCCAGACAACATTGAAAGAAATTTCAGGGTTTGGGGGGAAGGAACAGATTTCTATATGCACATCAAAGAGCGAGGTGCGAAGCACCGAGTATGTTATTTTGTCGGGTAGAACGGATATCAATCCTTTTTGCGACTGAGGAGGTTTTTTTTTTTACGGGCAAATTTCTACAAAGGTTTGCTTTTGGGGGTATATCACTTTTTGCATTGACGAAGTAAATTTTTTTTCCCACTACCAATACATTTTTTTCTTATTAGGTACCCGCCTACTTTACGTTGAAGAAATTTCGACCAATCGGGTTCAGATTTTGAGCATTTCTTCATTTGGGGGGTGCACAAAATGCACCCCTTGGAGCATAACAGTAGAGAAGGAATACCCGTACGACGCCACTGATAAGTATGGCGCCAAATTTAATGAGGGGAACTAATTGGTAGTTGGCGGCACTTTTAATGAGTTAATTGGGCGGAGCGGTAGGTTTAGGTCATTAAATCCGTAGCTACCTACGTGTGGGCTTATCATAATTGATAGGAACGTCGAGTTTAGTTCATTAAATCCGTAGCTACCTACCTATTCTTATCACCAAGCAGCGGCGAACGGGCACTTACCCAGCTATTCTTATCACATACTAGAAAGCGACGCTTGTACCACTTTCCTGGCGGGAAACGACGACAACACTGTTATCATAATGTGTTATCATTTTTTCGCACTCATTCCTCCTAAGGTCTCCACATTTCAAAATTTGGCTCATTATTTTGGTAGTAACCGCCAAGGTTTGTTATCAAGTTGGCAGCAGCAGGTAATTGAGCTTTCACTCATTTCGTTCCTTATCACTTGAGGTTAGTGGTAGAACGCTTGCCACTATATATAAGAGTTCCCAGTTTACACATTTTTGTTTTCAAAACATGCTCAACAATGAACGTGTCGTTATCCTCATCAATTTGTGGGCTACTTAATGAATATAAGTATAACATAATTAATGTTTCATCATTTGAGGAGGAGGGCGCGTTAGATTTATCTACATCAGTTGACAGTAAAACTTCTCTTTACAGACACCGACTCGCTCATGTACCATATTTCAAGTCCAGACGTGTACGAAGATATGCTGCGTCACATTGATAGGTTTGATACATTCAAATATCCCGAAGGGCATAAATGTAGGATCACACACAATCAGAATGTGCTAGGCACGTTTAAAGACGAGACAGACAGTAAACCGATACAAGAATTTATCGGTTTACGTTCAAAATGCTATTCATTCGTAATCGGGGGTGGCGACGGCGGTGGTGACAACAATAATGAAAAACGAGTCGCAAAGGGAGTCAGCCGCTCTGCTATCAAGCATCAGCTACGGCATAAATCATACAAAAAATGTTTATTTAATTTTATTCAATGTCACACTGAAAGCAACATGATTAGGTCTAAAAACCATAAATTGTTTACTTTAAAATTAAAAAAATTATCTCTCTCCCCTTATGATGATAAACGATTTATTCTTCGAAATGGGATTGATAGTCTAGCTTACGGACATTACAAAATCAAAGAGGGGGAAGGTGAGGAGGGAACGCATTAAATAAAATATATATATAAAAGAATGGAGCTAAGGCTTGCCAACTCACTCATTATCTTGCACCACTACCGCCGTCACCGCTATCACAAAACATGACAGCAATTAGAGAGGCGATTGCGCGTGAACTTCATTCACCAGCCAGGAAACGGTTTCGAACAAGACCTGTGGAGGTCAAGGGTATTCATGACTTATACGAAGCCGATCTTGTGGAAATGATCCCGCACGCGAAAATCAATGCAGGGTACAAGTACATCTTAACGATTATAAATTGTTTTTCAAAATATGCGTACGCCGTTCCTTTACGCAATAAAACGGCCGATTCCATCGTTGAGGCTATTACCCCAATTTTAAAAGATAATCTACCTATACATCATTTACACACAGATTCGGGTAAGGAATTTATAAATTCGAAATTTAAACGATTAATGAAGGAGGAGCTTGGTATAAATCACTATGTAACATACAGTGATAAGAAATGCGCAATTTTGGAACGCTTTAATAGATCTCTGAAAGAGTTAATGTATAGAATGTTCACAGAACAAGGGACTTACGAGTGGGTGCGGTTGTTACCCCAGTTATTACATGAATATAATAATCGACGTCATAGAACAATTGGGATGAAGCCGGCTGGGGTGACGGGGAGAAATTCACGGATCGTTCAGATCAACATTCATAAAAATAGACAGAAATACGAGCGGATTGATAAAAAGGTTAAATTTCGTGTTGGAGACAAGGTGAGGATTAGCAAGTATAAACATGTATTCGCTAAAGGATACCTTCCAAATTGGACCAACGAAATATTCGTCATATCCAAGGTGAAAAACACCATTCCAATCACATATTCTCTAACAGATTATCGGGGGAAACCCATTCTCGGTAGTTTTTATGGCTTCGAGTTGAAAAAAACCGCGTACGGAGATGTGTTTCTCGTGGAGAAAATTCTAAAAAGTCGAGGGGACAAACGACTTGTCAAATGGTTGGGTTTCTCAGGCGAACATTCAAGTTGGATCCATAAAAATGAGTTACTTTAACTGTAAGGCGGCATTTTACAACAAATATGAAGAGAGAAAACATCTTACCCATAGTAAATTTTGACAAGCTTGCTGAAGGTGGAGGACGAGAGATTGAAGAGCAGCGCCATGGTCCTCTTCTCCCAATGAGCGTTCGTTGTCTTATATGCGGACCCTCCAACTCTGGCAAATCCAATATCCTGCTAAACCTAATATTCGCCCCTCAAGGTCTCTCCTTTGAAAATGTGTACATATTCTCAAAAACTCTATACCAGCCGAAATATCAGTTATTAGAGAGGGTCTTGTCTCCAATGAAGGAAATTGGGTATTTTCCATTTTCACAACATGATCAAGTACTTCACCCTAATGAAATTCTACCCCATTCCTTGATGATTTTTGACGATGTGTCGACTGAAAAACAGGAGTCAATACGTAACTACTTCACTATGGGGCGGCATAAACATGTGGATGTGTTTTATCTTAGCCAAACCTATAGTAAAATTCCAAAACAATTGATACGTGATAATGCAAATTTCATCGTTCTATTTAAACAAGACGAGACCAACTTACGCCATATATATCAGGACTATGTCAACACTGACATGACCTACCCTCAATTCAAGGAGCTTTGTCAACGTGCGTGGGTGGAAAAACATGGATTCCTCACAATAGATGTTGAGCGGGACGTTGGGCAGGGTCGATATCGAAAAATGTTAGATAACTTTCTTAAACCGTGACAATCCTCCCAAGCGAGTGACAACAACGTTCAACCCGAACGTTCGACCAACAAACCGCGCTCGACGAACGTACTGCGCTGGACGCGACACGTTCGACGTTCACGTTCAACGCAACGCGCTCAACGTTCACGTTCAACGCAACACGTTCGACGAACGTACTGCGTTGGACGCGACGCGTTCAACGCAACACGTTCGACGCGACGCGTTCGACGTTCACGTTCGACGCGACGTTCGACGTTCACGTTCAACGCAACGCGTTCGACGTTCACGTTCAACGCAACACGTTCGACGAACGTACTGCGTTGGACGCGACACGTTCGACGTTCACGTTCACGTTCGACGCGTCACGTTCGACCCCAACGTGAAGCGACCTGCTGGTGCGCAGGCGGTGCGTCGGCGCGCTGGCGTCCATATAAAAGAATCACTCATATCGTGGGGTTGGCGCATAAGTTCAAATGGCTTCATCGAGGGCGGGTGGGAGAGAGGAGGAGGAGTTGGGAAAAAATGAAGATGAGGTGTTGACAAATGTTTACAATATTCAAAAGAGTATTAAACGAAAATATAATAGATTGAAATTTGATCAGCTTGCACGTAAAGAATCATTGGAAAAACAGTACGAGTCGTTAATTACTCCAATCAACACCTTGTCGGACGCGTTGTTGTCGTCAGGGGGGCCAGTCAAAAGTGAGGGTGGTGGCAGCGGTGAGGAGGAGGACAGGGGGGTGGTGGGTGAGAAAAAGGAAGGACAACCAACGTCAACGGTGGTGGTGAAAGCTGAAAAAGGGGCGGAGGAGGAGGGGCATGTATCGGAATTAATAAGTAAATATCGAGATTTTGCCACTTTTCCCTCCTCACGAAGATTAATAGATACAACCTATGGTGTATATTATACACCGAACGATGGTGGTAGTTGGCGGATGGGTAATTCAACCATTTCTTTCGAGGGAAATAAAATACACATCGATGGGGGGCTAGCTTCATTCACCCCATCTCGCGGACTTTTAAATTTACTCTTTTTAAGAGAACCCACCCCTTTAACTTATACTAGTAAAGATGAACGCATATATAAAACGATCCTTCAAATGACGAATGCACACAAAACGCAGAGTGGGAGACTTAAATCTAACAAGGGAATGAAATATAAAACTATTATTTCAAAATTATTTCCAAAGACGGAAGTGGAAGAGGGGGAGGAGGAGGAGAGGCGGGGAGATCCCGTGACTGGGACAGGATTCCAAATAAAACATCATTCACCGACAACGGTGGAGATGAATAATGTTCGATACGTTTATTTTGATAATGTAAATGAACTGTGTCATCGTTTACGAAAACTAATTGCCTCCTCTCAAGCCGGTAATAATTCACATTCGAATGAAATCATCTCCATTCTTGAAGAGCTGACTGAGCTCAAAATTATAAAAGAACCTAAACTTTTTACTTTATAATAAAATTATTTTCCATCCCAATCAACAGATGGAGAATGAGCATTGACAAGTTCGGACGGTGGAGCGGAGATTCAATCGAGGCGGGAGGAGGAGGAGGGTACATAAAAACGGGAGCGGGACCACCGGGTGTAGGTTTTAAATTAACCGCTGCGGGTAATTATGACTTGGGTCGAAAACGCCTCGTCAATGTAGGTAAGGGGAAGGACCCGCGTGACGTGATAACGCTTGACCAGTTAGCCGCTTTAGATAAACAATGTTTAAAACTAACTTCTAGTGGTAAGGAATTCGATGCGCAAGGAAAAGGAATTGTTAATTTATCCGAACCTATCAATGACAACGACTTGGTTAAAATTACCACCTTGAAACGCTACTGTTTAATGAGTGAACAGAAGGGGGAGGAGGAGGATGGGTTGGGAAAAGATGTGCGTGTTTTTGACATTAAAAGAGCGAAATTAAAAAATCTTCAAGTAACCCCTACACACCCATTCGATGTGACGAATAAAGCGTACGTTGATTCTATTGTTCCCCCAAAACGGGACGAAGGATGGGATTTTAAGGGTGAACGGTTGATAAATGTGGGTGAACCTTCTTTTTTAAATGATGCTGCAACAAAGGGTTACATTGATAAGAAAACGGCTGATAAACAACAATTTTGTATTGAGTATGTAAACACTAAAACGGAATTTTTTCATAACGATACTAAAACTGTTGACATGATGGGAAAGCGAATTACGAACGTGAACGATCCTCGTAATAATATGGATGTTTGCACCGTTAATTATTTAACGAGATTGTTATCAAAAATGTTTTTCGATTTATACTCGGCTCTAACACCTAATGGTGACGCTTTCCGCTTCTTAATGACTGACATTCATAAACGTGAGCAATGGATTCATGACAACATTGTAAACGTTTATTTTATAGATCCAACGAATGGGTTGATGCGTGCTGGTGGTGGTAAATAAAAAGGTTCGAGTAGGCCTGTCACCACAGTCATAAAATGAAGGTCGTGAGATCGAAAGTGATTAGTCGTAGTAGGAAGAGCGCCGAGAAAAGAGGTGGCGGAATAATTAATCGATTAATAGATAAACTCCCTTTTGAGCTTCATCTTCCGGGTGGTTATCAATATTGCGGTCCAGGAACGAAATTAGAAACGAGACTGACCCGTGGTGATCCGGGAATCAATCGACTCGATAAATTATGTAAAAACCACGATATAGCGTACGCTGAATCAACAACGAGTGGAGACGATAAGATACGGTCTCGTGCGGATAAAATCCTACAAGAGGAGGCTTGGAAACGTGTACAATCGTCAGACGCGGATATAAAAGAGAAAGCTGCCGCGTGGCTGGTTACAACGGGCATGAAAGTTAAACGAAAAATGTCGGGAGGAAGGCATGTAGTGAGGAAACGTAAAAAGGGTGGATTTCTCCCATTAATTTTAGCAGGTCTCGGAGCCTTGGGGTCCATCGCCGGTGGTGTTGGAAGTGTGGCGAAATCGATATCAGATGCAAAAACAAATGCGAGACGGCTTGATGAGGAAAAGCGGCACAACTTGGCAATGGAGGGAAAAGGTCTTTATTTACGCCCCTACAAAATTAATGGGGGTGGGCAGGGGAAAAAAGGTCGTGGTGGAGGGAAGAAAAAGAAAAGGAGGGAGACTAAATGTAGAAGGAATTGAAATTCCAATACATCCTTTATCAAATTTTGAATTGATTCGGTACGCGAAGAAATTAAAAATTTCACATTTTAGAGGGGTATACAGTAAGGGTGCTTTACCGTTGAAAATGCGAAAATTTGAAAGCGGGATAGTCAATTTAGACGATAACGATGGGCCGGGAACGCATTGGGTGAGCTATAAACGGCGAAATAATAAAATTTTCTATTTCGATTCATATGGAAACCTACCACCTCCAAAGGAATTGACTGTTTACTTTAAGAGCGCTCCTCACATTTTCTATAATTATGACTCGTTTCAAAAAGGGGATGAAATTATTTGCGGACATTTATGTCTCAAATTTTTGTTACATAATCATCAGTTTTGATCAAGACTCCGCACTGATAACAACAACAACAACATGTTTTGTTTATCCGGAAACGAGTCGGTAATTTCCGCCGATCTATGGCCACACGTTGACACAAGCGGTAGCGCTGACGGTGAATGGAGATTAGGTTTAATTGATTTTTCTGTATACAATTCAATTCCCAACGTTGAAGTGGGGAAAAACAACCTTCTCCCGATAGGAAAAGAGTTGATTTCTCTTCCGACCGGTTCATATGAGCTCTCAGACATTAACAGTTACGTACAAAAATGGATTAAACCTCCCAATCAAATTAGTATCATTGGTAATAATAACACGTTACAGGCGGAAATCCGCTCGAACCTACCGATAGATTTCGCTCAAAACACCACTATCGGACCTCTGTTGGGTTTTAGCCCGAAAATTTTGGAAGCTAATAAAACCCACAAATCTGACCTCCCCGTTTCAATTCAAAGCGTGCATTTGATCAGAATAGAATGTAATTTAGTTACTGGCTCTTATCAGAACGGGAAATTGTCACACACATTGTATGAGGTATATCCTACTGTACCTCCAGGCTTTAAAATAGTTGAAACACCTAAAAACGTAATTTATTTACCAATAAATACGAGGCGTATTGAAAGGATTGTTGTAACTTTTAAAGATCAAAACGATCAGCTCATAAATTTCAGAGGAGAACTAATAAATGTCAAGCTTCATTTAATTAAATAACATCTTCGAGTCGAAAATGGGATTAACTTTCAAGCCGTCTGCCTCCTCCTCCTCACTACTTCCCCCTACAAAAAGAAAACACCGCTCGGGGCAGATCCTCAGACGCTCTCCGTCAGCTGGCCAATTAACAGCTGAAAACAGACGTTTTTTGAAATCTTTGGGACTAACGGTTCTTGTTTGATTATGGAGGACGTATTATCCGTTACTGACTTGATTCAAACAGATGATGCGATCACACATTTTGAGTATAGATCGCACATTCCATTTTCCGCCTCCACGTTCAACGTGAACGATGAAATTCGCATTTTAATCAATCATCAGGACAGCATCACCCTCCCTTCAGAAAGCTATCTATACATTGCTGGAAATCTTACAAAGGATGGGGAGATGATTGATAATAACACGAAGTTAATCAACAATGGAATCGCATTCTTATTTGACCAGCTTCGCTACGAACTGTCCGGCGTCACATTGGATAAGGTGAAAAATGTGGGCATTTCCAGCACACTTCGTGGACTGCTAACCCATAAACCTTGGGATAAATCATTAGACAACACTGGATGGACGTCGGTTGGGGTGACTGGAACAAATGGAAAATTCACATACTGCATCCCGCTAAAGTTTTTCCTCCCACTGTTTGAACATTACAATAAAGTAATATTAAACCAAAAACAAGAACTCGTCCTTTTGCTGGCTAGCACACGAACTAATTGCATCATCAACACTAATGCTACGGTGGATGAAACTACATCCCCGTTCAAATTGGATCTCACCGAGATACAGTGGAGAGTACCGCATCTAAAACTGGACGCTTATCAAAAGTTGAATTTATTAAAAATAATCGAGAGCGATCAATCACTACAAATTGGGTTCAGAACATGGCAACTGTATGAGTATCCAACGCTGCCGGAAACAACTAAAATTACCTGGTCGCTTCGTACCGCCGTCACGCCGGAAACACCACGCTTCATTATCGTTGCCTTCCAAAATAAGAGAAAAAATTCCGTTAAAGCCGACGCCTCTATTTTTGACGGGTGCAAGTTAAGGGAAATAAAAGTGTACCTCAACGATCGAGCGTTTCCATACACGAATTTGAAGGGAGAAGCTGCAACTATGTATGAACTGTACGCGAGATTTATGAAGAGTTACAGTCAAGAATCTGCCACCGCTGCCGCCTCCTACCCGCTGATGAGTCGGAAGGAATTTGATAAATCCCCCATTTATGTTATTGATTGCTCACACCAGGAAATGACCGTCAAGTCTGGAACAATTGATCTTAAAATTGACATCGAGGCTCAGGAGAATTTTCCAAAAGAGACTACAGCCTATTGTTTGGTGATAAATGACGTGTTGGCCAATTATCAACCGCTAACTGGAATTGTCAACTCTAATTGAGGTGGGGGGAGGTCTATACAAGATTTTCCCTCCCACAGGTGACACTTAGTTATCATTGAGGTTTCACGTTGTAAACATGGATGTAAATTTGAGCACCCCCTTGCTGGATAAATCTATTGTCCTTCAGCCAACGTCGATGACAGCGAATGTGGGTTGCATGCCATCTGCCGCATCTCCTTCTCTTCAATCTAAGGTTGCGATGAATGATATGGAAATTGACTCGTCTTTAAAATCTTCACAACAGGTGTTGGTGGAGAGAGTCGGAAAGGCTACACCCTATGGAGAACATGCTGCGTTTGATGATGATGAAATGGCTGAAGGAGGAGGAAATAATTCTCCTTCTAGTCCTGATGGTGGAAGTTTTAGCTCATTCTTCATGAAACGTGAACCTTCTCATGTTATTAATGTAGTGACATGCTGCAATTCAGTCTCGCATGATTTGGCAAAACATATTGATGATGAAAACACGCCTCCGACTCAGCGGGACGACTCCTTTGACGGAAAGCAGAGCAAGCAAAAAAAGAAAAGAAGACAGCGAGGACAGAGGAAAAACAACAGTCAGAAGAAGATGATGACGGAGGCAAATGTGAATCAAACTGAAGATGTGGACTTAGTTGATAATATCTCGGCCTCTAATAAAGAAGGGCTACGTCACTTTGTTAATAACTCAAATTTAAAACGTATGGTAGCGCAACAATATCGGATGGTGCCTACAACTGGATATGGGAAAGTCATCAAGTTTCCCCTAAATTGTAATGAAACTAAATTTGCCACTATAGGTTTGTTCAGCAAACTTAATTATGAACCCAGTGTACTATTATTAAGTATTAAAAAACGGAAGAGTATGTTTTTAACCAAACAGAATGTTGATGATTTATTTTCAATTTCCAAGCATTTGATTTTATTGGTGGATATTGGACGAGAAGAAAAGGATGTTGCACGTAGATTTGATGTACCCAACAGCCCTCTAGTAATTAGTTTAAAGACGATTTTCTATGTACCGCACATCTCATTGTATAATTGTGAAACAAAGGAATGTTTTATTTTATCACCTCAGGAAGTGTATCATTTTAATGAATTTTTGAATATCGCTACCGATTGTTTAAATAACTTAACTTTGAAAAAAGAACATATTTTGCAGTATGTTGAGGAACTTAAATATGGAATTTGTAGACCAACTTCTGCTAATCAACTACTCTCAGAACATGATGTAATGACATTGCAATATGAATGTAGTTTGTATATTTAAAAAAATGTATTTTGGTGGTGGTAATAATAAATAAATAAAATATTGAAAACATTTTCGTTTTCCTTTTTTCCCAGCCCATTCCTTAGCAGCTAGTGGGTCTTAGGTAAATATAATGGAAAACTACAATTTGGGGGTGGTGGTAGTGTTTATTAGTTAAGTTTCATAACCCATACTACCACGCAGCCCCCATCAGAGAGGTAGAAGCCGACTTCTCTTCCGTCCGGCAGTCGACCTAGGTTGGTGCACGTTTCTAATGTTGACGTTCCAGTCAACACAATTGTGGGATGATTCTGAACAGAAAGAAAGAGAGAAAAGTGTCATGACTCGAATTTTTTTTTCCAGTTGATTGAAAGGTGAGAGAGGTAAAAAATGTTGAACTTACCCTCAAATGGGTGGGGAGGGTCGCCCTCAAGAAGTGTCGAATCTCCAGATCTGCTGATGTGGTGATGGAAGGCATGGTGATGAAGTGTTTAATGTTAACTGTGGAGGAGTCTAGGTCTTTTATAACCTCGGCTGGGTAATGGAGAGGGTAACTGCTCATTCAGCTGTATACCCGCATCGAGCACCTTATCACCTGCGGACGGTAAAAAATGAACCTCGCATCGTCCGTTTTTAAGAAGGTAAGGGAGAGGGTAACTGCTCATTCAGCTGTATACCCGCATCGAGCACCTTATCACCTGCAGACGGTAAAAAATGAACCTCGCATCGTCCGTTTTTAAGAAATACCCCTAATCTTATCGAGTGTTGGTCAGCTTGTGCTCCAACCCATAGAAATGTTTCTGAGGAATTGGGAATATAACAAAAACAAAAGATTCTTTTTACATTATATATTTTTCAGAGAGAGAGAGAGAGATTTTGAAGAGTACTCGGATTGGTGGTGTTGAAGGAAGTTCCAGAGTGCTTGGATTGGCGATGATGTTGAAGGAAGTTCCAGGTGTGTAGATGAAGAAGTTGAGTGGGCAAAATCTAGGTCGTAGGCTACTCGCTGGAGGTCGTCTCGTGTTCAGTTGACTCGGCAAACTCTAGGTTGTAGCCTCGCCCCCCGTTACAGCCTCGATAGATGAGGTTAATCGTAGACGCTGAAAAAAGAATAATAACACTTTAAGACTTTGTGTGATGTTATACATAGAAAAACAAAAAACAGATGAGGGCGTCAAATACTTACGCGTGTAAGTATTTATTATTTCATTTGTGACGATCATATTATATCGTCTGGGTAATGTGACAGTTAAGGTTCCATCATCCTCAAAATTTTTTAATTCTGCCTCAATAGCCGGACCGTAGCCTCTGTTGACTGCTTGAAATTTTAAAATTGGATACTCCCTTCCAATTACTAGCTCTTTGATATTTGTGAACACGGTGGGTCTCGTAGCGTTCAAAGACGTCACAAAATTAAGCGAATTTAGTAGTCCAGGCATTTTGCGCTAAAACATAAAAGACAAGAAAATTTTAAAATAGAGTGAGGTGGTAGGTATAATAAACTTATGTTAAAGCATTTTTACCTCTCTCTCTCTCTCTCTCTCTCTCTCTCTCTCTCTGCCACCGCAACCAGCACCACCACCACCACCACCACCACCACCACCACCACCACCACCACCACCCACTTACACTAGCGGTTCGAAAAAGGATGTTAAATGGCATGAGACGCACCAATTTGAATCATCATACACAACTTTTGCCCAATCTTTGCATGGTAATTTGATAACCTCCTCATGCTCTTGTATGAAATGAAATTTACAATTAAATAAAGCGTTTATTATACAAAGAGAACATTTAACGCATACCCGTTTCAAGATTTTACCATTTCCACGTCTATGTATGGCTATAAAAGTTATTTTAAATTTTAAAATGTTTGGGCATTCTTCACTTTTGAATAGGAACGATGGTACTGAATTAGGTAAACCGCAACATTTATAGTGAAGAATGTGACAATATTCGCTAACAGATACGGAGGGGAATGCAATATCGTCACCGTTAAATAAAAAATGAAGAAAGCTATGATTGTTTCGAATTTTGTAAAGTTTCCAGTGCTGATATAGGTCCGCTTGTATTGATGTTGGCGCATCTAACAGATAGATTTGAGCTTCATGAATAAATTCATTAATAAAAAAGTCTTGAACTATAAACGTAAGTGTTGGTGGGGTAATTTCGTGTGTTAAAGAATATGGTGCTCCTAGCTTAGTATGCATGATTGGTTAAAAAAGACTTACAATGATCTTGCAAGGTAAGTGGGTGATGGTGGAACACTTGGTTCAGGTGAAGGTGTGATAGTAAAGCAGTGCAGTAGGAGGGTTTTTATATGTAGTAAAGTATGAGAGTGGGGTAAAATGAGCTTTCCTCGCTAAATTAGAAAGTGGGTCACCTCCTTTGACTTACCTTGTTAAATGGATTTTTTCTTTGCGTGGTTGTAGGAGTTTTAACAGTGGTACTAATGAACTGATTTGGGTGAAACCATTGACTATCATCCACTTCCTGCACATGTATAGAAATGGTAGCGTTTGGTTTATTCGTTTCCTTCAACGTCGCTCCTGTCTAAAAATGAGCTTTTGGTAAAAAACTAATAATAAAGAGGAGGTAGGTAGATCTGTTAAAGGCTAGTTAATTGGAGGCCACTTACCGAATTGTTGTCTTCCCAATCTTTGAACAAATCTTCTTCCTTCATTTCTTCTTCATCTTCTTCCTCCTCCTCCTCCGAATTATGAAGTACAACGTAGGGATAATGGAAGGCGGTTGTGAACGCTTGATAAATCTTCCGCCATGAGAAAGCAAGATGTAGGAATTCCTCAGCGTTTATGGAAATGGGTAATCGGTTATTATAGAGTAGAAGCACTTCCGTTCGCGTACCATCATTTAAAATTTCTACATCTAAGATCTGTGATGCTGTGAAAGCTGAGTGAATGTATGAGGAGGAATGGTAAGCTCTCGCGTCTATTGAGGAGAAGGAGGCTGTGAAACATACGGTCAGGAGTGCAAAAACCTTCATGATTAATTCAGAGTGAACTGAAATCATTCGTTTATATAGCTAATATCTTTGTGGTGGGTGACCTTTACACGTGCGCTCAAACTTTTTCGTCGATTCTCTCAAAATTTTATCTGTTTTGGGGCGCTATGAGGTTAGCGCGTGTGTGTGGGATCATTTAAAACCGTCTTGATTATGTTGTAGACATTGTGAAGGTACCAATCACATGTTGTGATAAGGAACCTCTGCTCGAAAGTTTCATTACCTACCACCGTCAACTTGATAACAAACCTTGCCCGTTACTACCAAAATAATGAGCTAAATCATGAGGTCCTTCTGAGCTCAGCCAGGCATTATGATAACATGACAGTCGCTTTCTAATATGTGATAAGAATAGCTGGGTAAGTGCCCGTTCGCCGCTGCTTGGTGATAAGAATAGGTAGGTAGCTACGGATTTAATGAACTAAACTCGACGTTCCTATCAATTATGATAAGCCCACACGTAGGTAGCTACGGATTTAATGACCTAAACCTACCGCTCCGCCCAATTAACTCATTAAAAGTGCCGCCAACTACCAATTAGTTCCCCTCATTAAATTTGGCGCCATACTTATCAGTGGCGTCGTACGGGTATTCCTTCTCTACTCCCGCAGGTCATG